>JAAILG010022746.1:0-11914 GCA_012026655.1 Hydrolagus affinis | reverse complement strand
CCCTCCCCTCACCCCTTGCATACCTGTATATTGTATTCGAGGACTATGAATATAATATGGCGGCTTTGCACCTCGGTCTGTGCATTGTGTATAGAGATGAGCATTCTGGGTCTTGTAGTTCAGTGTGCTCGCATCCCATTTTTTTACCTCGATATATCGATTTTTCGATTTATCGATATTTTTGAAATGTCTATATCGGCATATCGATTTGAAAATTATATCGGTTTTTATCGATATATCGATATATCGCCGGACCCTACTTCTCACCAACTCTTACAAGTTCAAATTCATTCCCCCCAAAATTAGCCTCTCTCTTGCATTCCCTGGCCTGTATATAAAAAAAAGATTTGTCATTTGATTTGTGGTAATAGCTTCGCCTCTGTCCTCTCAGTTGCAAACCTTCCAGCCTAAGCGCTCTGAGGAATAAAAGCTCTCTAAATTTTTTGGCCTGTTTTTATAACATACGTCAATATAGACAGGATCTAGTATGGTTTAATTTATCAGATTTTTAAATCTTATTGTTACAACCCTGTAAGACATCAAGAAACAAGTTTCTGCCATTCAACGCTATTCAGAGAATTACAGTGCTTACTTTTCTATGTTGTCTCCAACTTGGATCTCTTCATCCTGCCAAGAGAGGTCCTTGCACTACAAGTCAGAACTAAAAGTTAGTAAAATACTCTGTCATCATTTGAAAAATCATCTTGGCTTTTGGGACCAAAGTGCCTTTCACATGACATCGCGGGAGCGAGAGTGGAAGCCATTGGTGGACACAAAGTACAGGTACCAGAAAGGTAGGATTGGAACCAGGCAAGGGCAGAACCAATGAGCTGGAGGTGATGAGAGGAGAACAGAGTGATCGAGGGAATTGAAGGTGGCCGAGAGGTCAAGAAGGGCGAGGAGACAGCGAGAGAACAGAGGGGAACAGAATGTCTTTTTTGATCCTAGTGGGAAAGCTGGACAGAAAGGAGAAAAGCAATGATTCCTTTCAGGACGTTGGAAAGAAATGGAAGGTTTGAAATGGAACAGTATTTGGAGTTGGTAGTTGGGATGGGACCTTAAGTTAATAAATATCTAATACAGGTAGACCCCGCTTAACGAAGGGGTTAGACTTTCAAACTCTTCATAAAGCGAGAATTTAGTTGCAGGTGGGAAATCGCTACTGTGTTTCCATTTGTGAAAAAAATCTGTTTTGTTCCCAGCGGTGCCTAGCACTAACATTTACGGTGTACCAGCGAAGGCATAAGGTAGGAAGAACTGCTACTGAAGGCAGCAATACTTTAATTACAAGATGAAAAGATGAAAGATGAAAGAATACAAGATGAAAATGTTTGTTTTGTTTATCTGAAGTTTTTTTTAGTAAATTTTTAACACAATACAGTAACGAATCGAAAGTTCCCGCACTTCCCATAATAAGATGAGGTGAGGAGTAGGGAGGAGGTCTGCATTTTAATTGTTGATGGAGGAGGAGGGGGAGGAGGAGGAGGAGGAGGCTGGAGAATCGAGAGAATCTGGTGAGAAAGCAATAGGTTCTGTATAGTCAGCGGATGTACTTGTACTGTTTCTTTGGATGATGTCGGCTTAAAGAAACTGTCGATAGAAGACTATCAACAGTTTTTCTTCTTTTCTTCATACAATTCTTGGTAGCAACGATTAATTTGCTCGATGCCACGGGCAACGTTAATGCTACGATCCATTTCAGGATCGTTATCTTTGCAAATATTAATTGCTTCGTCTATTTTCGAAAGGAAAGCTTTCAAAACATTCAAACTAAAAATCTTAGGCTCCTCACATAAATCATCAGCCTCAGCTGTCTGTTCCTTTGTTAAATCCTAAATTTCTTCAGTTGTAAGCATCCCAGGGGTCGATTTCTAATTTATGGAGATGTAGGTCTTCTCAGGTAACTTCTTCCAATTAAACCCTGTTTCATCAAAGTTGAAAATTTGTTGTGGTTTATAACCTCCCTCCTTAATGATTTTTCTAAGTTCATCTGGATAATGTTCGGCAGCAGCAACATCCGCACTAGCAGCATAGAATGTAGCTTGTATCACTTTCGAAAATGATCAAGCCACCCGTTGCTAGCAGCAAAAGTCTCCGCTGGCTTTTTCCGAGTAGCGTCATGTGGTTGCCTAACATCCTGCCGCGTAAGCTCCTCCCATACTGTACGGGCCTTCTCTTGGATTATATTAGCGGAGAGGGGGCAATGGCGTTCGTTCTGGTCATCGAACCATCTTCATTTCCAACGTGATGGACTTCCTTTCCTTCGATGCGGTTGGCGATGTTGCTAATGGGCGTTTAGGTGGCATACTGAAGTAGGTGTATGTAGCTTCGTCGACTGAGACCGAGCGTGTGTTGCGGGGGCGGCTAGGAGACGAGAAGTGCGCGAGATTTAAACTTTTGCTGTAGAGAACGCAGGCTTCACCAAGAGCATAGGAGGTACAAATACAAACCCTCGTTATAGTGAAGTTTTGGTAATCAAGCATTCGGTAAGCGGGGTCTACCTGTACTCTATTGTAACAGGTTGAACTTCCCCTCCCTTCACCAAGTATGTTGCAACCAGTTGTAGCTTTCAACTGCTGCATCAAGTGAAATCAGTTAACTCAGACTGAGCTTGAACCTGCACTTTCTCAGTCTGTATGATTTACTATCGCACACTGGTGCTTTTATCTACTAGGCCAGCGGTTCTCAACCTTTTTCAGTAATGTACCCCTTGTTAACTTTCAACATTATCGTGTACCCCCACCCAACCACATACACACACGGGTGTTCGGTAAGCGGAGTCTACCTGTATAATAATAATAATCCTTGCATTTGATAAAAACAAACTAATGCTGTTAAAAGTTTAAATGGCGACACCTAGCTCCTAACCCTACTTTGGTAGCTAAATCCTAAGACCCCCTCAGCTTTGCTAAATGCTAACACCCCTCACTCCCTCCTCCTAGTTTCAGGTCTCAGCTGAAGACTTTTCTTTTGGATCGCACCTTCGGTCACCTTTTTCCCCCTCCCCTGACTCGGGCCCAGGATCCGTTATTATGAAACGCTCTGAGGGCGCTATAGAAATCCAAGTTGTTGTTGTTGTTTGAAACTAAATGAATATAAAAGGAACGAAAAACTAAACAGTGCCTTCAACAAGGTGAGACATCAAGAAAATACTTTTTTCTAAAAAATCCCCTTATACTGTGCATTTCACATAAGAGAATGTCTGTCTTAAAGTACTGCACAGCTACTGAGTGAGACTCTGAGCTGGGAGGGAGGGGTATAGATGGATGCTCAGTTGAAAAGAGATTTTTAAGCCACATTTTGAAGGGATAGAAGAGAGCGAAGTAATATAACAATAATAAGAATCCTTGCATTTGATATTGCACTTTTCACATTTTCTAGACGTCTCAAAGCGATTCACGATTATACTGTGAATTGACTGTATACTTGTGGGCGAAATGCTGCTGCCAATTCGCGCACAGCAGTGTAGTGGAATTTCAGAAGTGGACTCCAAAAATCCGATTCTAAAAAGAGAATATAACTTGGCCTATTGTTAAACTGATTAGCCCACTAGCTTCACTGTTGTGCTTTATAAGTAAAACACTTAATTTTACAGTTTATTGGAGTCTTTTTCCAGAGTCTAACATGTTGAACAACCTTACCATTCTCCTTTTTGACATGGGTGGTTCATCAACTTCATGTCTTCTTTGAGGCTGTCCGAGTGCAACCTCGCGAAACTGCCTTTTCCTTGTGTTGCACAATTGTAAATTTGCTCCCTTGGCGGTCGGAGAGGCGACGTGGGTTGTGTCTGAAGGCAAACCTGGGACGTCCTTCTCGCCGCAATCAATGGCGTTTTCAATCGCACGTGAACGGCCCCCTGGATTCTCAGCCTTTGCCCACGTCTGCCTTTTGTTACTGTTCCGTTGCAATTGGTAGGTGAGGAGATGCATGGCCGAGGCTCTGTCTTCAGCCACCACCTGTTTCATATCCATGATGCTTTTCATCACCTCCATGATGTGCGTCATTTTCCCCACGTCTCTCAGGGGAGCCTCGTCCAGCCTCTCCAGAACCGTCCCAAACTGCCTGTAGTTGTGATTAAGCTCAGAGTCCGTGCAGCCGTAGTTTATCGAGGCCGCGTAAGGCGCGGCGTTCATGTACACCCTGACATAAAGTTTGTGTCTTCTCATGTACATCCTCACCGCCTTTAGCTCCGAGCACTCTCTTGACAGAAGCAGGAATGCGTATGTGTAGTTTGTGCTTTGCCTGTACCCAAGGATGGCGTCCAGTTTTGCTTGCAAACTGGAGATGGCTTCCTCGAGCACCGCGCGAGGATTGTTCGGGCATTGCTGATGGAAGAACGAGAAGACGGAAATATCTCGCTGGCTTTGAAGTAATTCAGGAAAGAGAGTTGAGTCAAACCACAGCATCCCTCTGTATGTGGGACGGTTCGACTGCTGGGCGAGCAAATTTTTCAGGTAGTAAATTGTCTCGTACACCATAATCAGCTCAATGTAGATCTCAACAGCTTCAAGGTTTAAGATGACGGGGCTCACATTGCGGGGGGAGGCACGCGGGTCTAAAACGCCGGATTCTGTCACCAAAACTTTCTCGACGTCAACACGCTGTAGCCCCTGAAAGCACCTCTTCAATGACTCTGACTGCCTCTCGCACACTTGGAGGAGCTGTTCCAATTCTTCCCGACGTGCAGCCCGAGAGCGCTCTAATATTATCCCAACAGAAGTAAAAGGTCTGGGCTCGTGATCGAGGCAACCTTCGAAACTCTGTGATTCAGGCGCTTTCTGCTCCGTCAAATCACCATTTGGCAATTTGACTGAGGCGTTGGCATCGAGGAAGTTGTCGCCAACCGAGGCGTCCTTCTGCGAGGCATGGCTGACAGAAATGGTAGCCGAGGGATGGCGTGTTTTGTGCAACACAAGCTTGGCATCCGTGTTTAATTCCACCATTAATTCCTTCCACTTGTTCCTCTGGTCAACGCTTCTCAATTCGACGGCCCCGCTATTTGAGCCCTCGAACCTCTTCCTTTTCTTCTGCCAGGCCAGCATTTTGGCGGCGTTGAAGCGAATGTGTTCCATTCCAAACCACGCTAGTCGATCCTCGGCCGGCAAACGGCAGCTGTGAATTGTGCGCGTCTTTGCATTCACCATGTCGATAATGATCCACAAATGGACCAACTTGCCCACGTCGCATTGGTCTTCAGGGAAACTGCTGCACTTGTGCACCAGTGTCCACACGTCCTTCCGCAGCGCCTCTAAGGTCTCCACGTTGTCTCCAAAGTTAATGCTAGTAGTCAGCGGCACGGAGAGGCAAAAGTGACAGCAATCTGCCTTGTTTTGCATAACGGCCGAGCTTTCCTCCAGCTCCCGCCGGTGTTTGAGGTACACGTAGTAAGCGTTTTGTCCTTTCATCTCCATTCGGAAAGTTTTCAGGACCTGAGCGCGGTAGTCGTGGACCGTGTTGACGCTCTTACTCCGAACTCTTTCTTGGAAAGAAGGATAGAACGAAGACTGCTGCTGGCTGCCTTCTTTCCCCACCAATAGCTCGCTGTACAGCGTCTCGTCATACCACAGCAGGCTCCGAAACGTCGGCAGGCCCTTCAGGATGTTGATCCGGTTCTCTAAGAACTGCACGGTCTCCGTCATGATCTGAAGTTCTACAAACGACTCGAGAGCGCCGGACTTCAAGTGCACCAGGTGAGCGGGATTCCGCAGGTGATTCCGAAGCAGCAGGTCCCTGGAAACAATAACCTCCGGGAAGGGCTCGCCCTGGGAGCGTTCGAAAGCCGACACGAACGCGGGGAGCATTTGCTCGCAGGTCAGTTTCAGTTCTTCTAACTTGTCCAGCAATGGAGTTGTGTCAGCTTCACGCAAAATCTCAGACACCTGGACTACCAGATACTCGCGAAGTTGGGCTTCTTGCACAAGTATCGGTGGAGGTTTTTGACCGCCGGTCGTTTCGGAGTCTCCCCTTGGCTTCAGGTTACGTTGACCTGTTTTTCTCTCTGCAAAGGTCTTTGCGTCTCGGACATATGCTGATTCGGTTTCACTGTCTGACATGATCTCTCCTTCCTCGCTGTGCATCTGGCCACATTCCTGGGCCATTGACTCACTTCTCAACTCTGGTTCTCGGGATTTCTTTGGAAAAGGTTTCTGACTGGAAAGGACACGTCCAGGTTCAATATCGGAATCTTTCCCATGGCGTTCGGACGCAGGTTGCGTTTCCCGGGACTTCACAAGGACCTCTTCTGCTTGAGGTGCCACAGAGGATGCTGTGTTATCCTCTGTTCTTCGGGATTCAACCTGTGACTTGCCAACCGGGAATCCTGTTGCGTTTAACCCAAACTGAGATTGAATATCTTGTGTCTTATCCTGCAAACTCATCCCACCTTTTGCTGTTTGGGATCTTACGGGCCAAGGACCAACATCGTCTTTCACTATGTCTGACTTAGTGAGAGAGTCGGTCAGGAGCTCGGCAGTCCGCCAAGTAACAGGGAGCCCCGCATTTGGAAAGTCAACAGACTCCAAGTCAGTGTGATCGTTGTTACCCTGCAACATCTTGAATTCAACTGGCTCCTTCGCTGGATTGACTTCCCATCGGGATTTCGACGGGCCGGTTTCAACGGGAAATCGCATTTCCTTCAACCCCGATGTGTTAGCTTCTGCATCCGTGCGTTTTCCCACACATGATTTATCCTCCCGGGGATTCATCTGTGTTCCCGTTTGGGGTTCCACAAACCTGGATTCGGATGGGAAATCGAGGGTCGCGGATCCAACTCTGGGACTCGTTGTTTCAGATTCTGTCGGACGGAGTTCCACTTGGGATTCAACTAGCGTGGGTTTGGTCAGACATGTCAGGAGGCTCGATTCACTTTGATTAAACGCATCGTTTGTGAAAGTTGCTTCTTCACTGGATTTGCATCCCTGGTCCAACCCTGGACTCAAACACACGGTTTGCCCACCGTTTCCCTGCGTCTTGAATTTCAGGTGATTTATTTGATGCTCTGCAGTAAGTCCCAACTCCGCTGGGTTTGCAGACATTGCTGATCTGTTGGCTTCAATGGTCACTTCCCCACCAGCTGTTTTTCCAGATACACCATTACCTTTCGTTGCTCTTGGATCGTTTTTACTTCTGAAGCCTGCAGTTTGCGTGCCTTTCGACAGTGGCTTGCCCTTCTCTGGTGAAACCACTAAACCTTCCCCCTGTTTCGGTTCGTCGCTTTGACTGTAAACCGGGCGACATTCGGGATTGGACACGGATCTCCGACCTTTGAGAGAGCGGCCACTGTTCGCCTCGCAGCTTTCCCAGAAAGAATTGCCGTTATCCTGGTACGATTTGGGCAAGGAACCCTGGTCCCGCACCAAGCTGGCTTTCGATACGATTTCCGAAGACTCGCAGAGCCTCCGGTGAGCTTTCTTCAAGTGTGTAGCTGCTTTCGTGAGCAGCTTAGACAATCGCCGGCTTCTGCTCAGCAAGGCTTCTGCCAACAGAACACCTGTCACTTGTCTAATTTGCTTCTTAGAAGTGTTAAAAGCTCGCTTACGCCCTTCACACAGGGAAATAAAATCATCAGTGGACTGCTTGCTCTTGAGCAATTTCTTTTTAATATGTCGCGTCGAGTGTATTGCCACATGTGGGAGATTCGTTGAAAGTGACCCGGAATGAACCAAGTTCAGGGCTTTACTGTTTTGATGTCTGTATTTACCTGGTGATTTAAACTTTCCAGTAGGACATAATGTCTTCTTTGGCTCAACGCTAACCTGACGAACCTCCTTCCGAACTGAGTTAGTCTGCTCAGTAGATTTGAAAGAACACATATTTTCGCTTGCAGTATTCCAAGTACATTTTGGCGCAGGGTTGTGTTCTACAGAACGGTGGAATGTAGACATATCTTTGCAAATAGTCTCGCGGTTCCCAGTGGCAATAACATCATCAATATCAGGTTCATTGTCCACACCCTCGAGAGTCGAGGAAACATCATAAGCCGAGGCAATGTTAGACTCTCCTTTTAACACATTTCTTTCTTCCATAGAATCGTGTTTCAGACATTTTGCATCCTCAACCTGCGGCCTCGGTACAGTGGAGAAATCTTTCATCTTTTCTCCCTGAACAGTATAACACAAGCTCTCGTTTGGCTTACCGGAGCTGGCGTCTGACAATACTGTGTCATTCTCCCTGTCCTCTTTGTGAGCCACCTCAGTCACACTGTCACACCACTCATTTACATGTCCTGGGGTTTCCTCAGACAAACTGTCCTTTGCCAAGCTCTCGCCATCACCATCGAGCTCTATATTTTTGACATCACATCTCAAGTGTCCTGCGGCCAAATGTTGAACATCCTTCACTGCCATTCTGCAACTTTTGTCATTTGGACTGCGTGGAGCATTATTCTCTTGAGAGATCTCAGGCAGATTATTCCGTGGTCCCACAACATATAAATCCAATGAATAAATACTGTTTTGACTGCACTTTTTAAAACGCGCTCGATCTAAGTAGTACGATAAATCATTGTTCAGCATACGGTCTAAATCACATTCAGATGTCATCGATCCACATGCATCACGTTCCTTTGAATTTCTAACCAATTTGGGTAGAATCTGGTTGTCTGTCAGTAATGCATCTTTCAATGCTGGATTCTCTGTCTTGGATATGGCTTTGACGGTTCCTCCATCCAAAGCCACTCCAGGTTCTTCATTGGATATTTCCAAACATTTATCAGCCTCTGTTTCCATAAAGGCGCTCGCATCTCCA
Organism: Hydrolagus affinis; assembly: GCA_012026655.1. Classification (NCBI taxonomy): domain Eukaryota; kingdom Metazoa; phylum Chordata; class Chondrichthyes; order Chimaeriformes; family Chimaeridae; genus Hydrolagus; species Hydrolagus affinis. Next base: position 3,169 of record JAAILG010022746.1, on the reverse strand, counting down.
GGAAGTTGGCCCCCACCTCTCTCTGCTCCGATGCCTGACTTCACCGCCGTGGGCTGTTCCAGGTAACAATCGTACTCTGAGCTAAGATCGTTGCTTAAAGTTATTTGCAGATAAGGAACCACGGTTCGATTGTTTGGAGCCGACAAAATTTCATCCCTGGGGTCTCCTTGACCTTCGCCGGAAGGCGGAGAATCCGAGCCAATCCGAGGTTTGGCAGCGGTTTCTATCGGAGGTGGATTTTGCCAAGCCTCCGCAGCAGTGTTCGCGGCTCTTGACAGCTCAAGGATGGTCTTCAACTCGCTGATTTTCGACTTGTTCAGAAACTGTGGCCATTCGATGCGCGCCGCAAGTATGTGCAGCAAAGTACCGCAGCTCTGAGACTCGCCACGAATGTGAGCTGGAGGTTTGCTGCAGAGCGCGGGTGCCTCCACTTCCTCCGAACCACACGCACAAACTACATCACCTTCAGCTGGGCGGGCACCTGTGCTTTTCTGCCTTTCCCCATTTTGGACTTTGTCTTCGCGGCTGCCCCCTGGATGGCTTTCCACGCTTGGGATCAGCTCGCCCGGGTGTGGAGTGTCGGTCTTACCCACTTGCCCCCCGGAGAAATAATTAACTGCCGGAAAGCAAAGGTCCGCAGGCTCGCTAGGGTTCCCTGGATGAGCGTCAGATGTCACGGGAGGAGAAGCCGGCTGCGAATGAGACTCGATAAGCAATGATGTGCCCTCAGTTGGATTTGTCCCTACGTCATCCCAAGAACTCTGTACTTGGTTCATTTTGTCTTCCTCTCTGTCAGTTTCAGGGGAATTCTCCCTCCTTGCCTCGAAGCCTCCTGAAGGTGTTTCCTTCCCACTGGGTTCTCTAACTCCATCACTCGCCAACGTTTCGGGTAAACCACTCTTCACGGCTGAGGGGCGGGGCGGACTGTCACTCTCTGATACATCAGACACTCCTTCCCCCCGAACCAGTGGCGTTTCCCTTTGTTTGGGTTGTTGTTGGGTTGCTGTATCCCTAAAAGCCGAGAAGTTATAACTCACGGCATCACCAGAATTCAAGACGGATGACTCACACGTTGGCGTAGACGAGCTTGGCTTCACATCTTGCCTTGCAGACCCCTCCGAGTTACATGGACAAACAGCAGCACAAGGTTTAGACACGGCTACATCGTGACATTGATGGAGCCCCAGTTGACTTTGATACTTTTTAAAATGCCGGTCGTACTTTTTAAGTCTGTAAAAGAAAGCCTTTTTGTCAAGCCTGCTGAGGTTCCCCATCGACTCTATCTTGGCTATCCTCTCCTTCTCAGGCAGGGCTAGGAACCCAGAATACTTTCTCAGTTTCTCTCTCAGCTCACTTTCGTACAGCTTCAACTCTTCAAAGTAGGGCTGGTCGGATATTCTGCCGCCCCCGGGATCACGAGGGAGTCCTTCTGTCGGGGCGCCCGAACCAAGGTTGGAATCTGGGTCCCTCTGTCTCATGGGGCTTGCGAAGTGGTCCTCCCTCTGGGCGGCCCTCCTTCGCTCGCAGCCAACGGCGGCTTGAGAGACAAAGGCAGGACCGAAGAATTCGGTGGAGCTGGCGGCAGCTGTCGGGGTGGAGACTCCGAATGGATCAAACTCTTCGCACTCGGTGGCTTGGGCCTCGGGATACCGACTTTGCGTTTGTTCCTCAAGGCCCCCGGCCGGTCCACGGCACCCAGATTCGCTCATCACCGGGTATTGTCCCGGCATGAGGGAGCGCACGTTTACAATTTGGAGAGCCTTCGGCGTGGGATCGACAGGGATACTTTCGCCGGGCAGTGAAGCCTGGTTCGATACTGAACGTCCTCTTCCGCTCTCGTCAGGTGCTTGTCTTTTCAACAGCCTTGGGTCGTGGCTTGATTTAATTTTCGATTCTACCAAGCTGCCAAAATTGTTACCGGGAGAGCATTGGGACGGGGAAACAGGGGCACTCTCCGCCGTGCCAAAGTGCTGGTATACAACTTTGGCATTTTTGCCTTTCCCGAGTCGTTGGGCTAATGTGCAATTCTTTAAATTTCCCGCTCCCATTGCTTTTGTGGTTGTGGGGGATGGGGAGAGGGGAGAGAAACAGAAACAATATTAGTTTGGAGTTCCAAACATGCGAAGTGTCTAACCTATTAATTACATTTCGCCCACAAAACACACAGTCACTACAGTAGTATATCCCATGAAACACTTTGAGACATCTCAAAAACATGATGAAAAGCTTATATCGAACACAAGTATTATTGTTATTGTTGTTGTTCTACAACAGTGTAACAACGCTGTAGAGTAGAAAGTAATCATTAAAACTATTATCACATCCAGTTATGGATACTTGTTCATTGTTCAGGGTTTTAAAATATACCATAATAATAATACTTGAATTTGATATAGCGCTTCTCATGTCTTCTAGGCTTCTCAAACCGCTTCACAGAAGATACTGTAAAGTGGATTGGTTGTATATTTGTGGGTGAAACGAGGCAGCCAATTGTGCACAGCAGCGTCCCCCACAAACAGCCGTGTATTGAAAATAAACCAATTTTATTATTGTCGTTTGTTTTTTGGGACAGATTATTATCAGGCGTGTGTGTGGAGTAATTATAATTTCACTGTATGATTCTCATGCAAGTTATGCATCAGGGCATGAAGCAATTATAGGTGTGGGAATACTGTACTACAGTTGCTAGGCAAAATTGCAAGACACGTGCTTGTGTTCACTTACCAGGCGGCATAAGAGTTCTTGTAGCAGCAGAACTAAACCATGAAGGAAAAGCAACGGCTTTCGCCTCATTACCAGCCAATTGCACTGTCACAAGAGCATATGGCAGGCACTGCCTTGGTTTTTCCATGATCTCACAGCTTGAATTAAATTCATACAGGTACACCTAAAAACCAGAGTTTTAAACAGAAGCAAAACGCATTGAGAAAAAAAACACACTGAAAAAGCATCTAAATGATAATAATAATCTTTGTGTTTAATACAGCGCCTTATCACGTCTTCGAGACGTCTCAAAGCGCTTCATAGAATATACTGTGAAGTAGGGCACGTCGATATGGACATTTTCCCGATTAGATATATCGATGGGCTCATATCGAGGTATACCAAAATATCGATTTTTTCGTACTGCGCATGCGCGCGCATTCCGGGTGCGCGCGCATCCCGGGGC
>JAAILG010022745.1:0-11917 GCA_012026655.1 Hydrolagus affinis | reverse complement strand
TCACCCCAAATCCCCCCCTTTCCCTCCACCCTCCCCATGCCCGACCCCAGCTCGGGTCTGAAACACTGACTGTTCAGCGCCTTGGGACGTCCTCCTGACATGAAAGGTGCTATACAAGTGTAATTTTGTTGTTGGTATTTTGACTCTGATCCATTGCAACAAGAAAGCTGACATGCTGGTTAACTGCACAAACCCATATATAAACTCCGTGGAGTCCTCTGATGTACGTTGACGCTACGCCCCACAATCTGCCTCCAGCCTTGCATAAGTAAAATATGCAGTGTCTCACAACCAATTCGATGTGTTAGTCTTCAACTGTGACAGATATCATATGGAATTTGGATGAAATGCTGAGTACTTTTACCCTACACTCTTTCTCAAAAAGGGACAAGCTATCAACATCTTACCTGCTTGAGATTCCATAGGTAGCGACTTTAAGGATCATTATATAGCTGCCCAGCGCTCTACAAGGTATCAGCTTGTGAATACAATAAAACCTTCTCGGTTTCATAGAATTGACAATATATTTACTGTCCAAAAGAGAATTGACTCATCATTCAGCTGATGCCTCCATTTGTCTGTAAATGTACCCAACACACAAGCTCACAGCAAACATGGCTGATATATTTGGCATGGAGCTAGCTCACTCAGCGAAGTCAAGCGTTACCTGCTCTGCTCGACTGGCCCAGGCCTCCTGCACATCACTCGTGCCCCTCTGTTCCACCTTGGTGACAATACTTTCAGTCACTACACCCCAAAGCCTTTGGAACTCTCTCCCTTTGCCTCTCTCTTTTCCCATCTTTCAGCGCCTTGGGACATCCTCTCAATATGAAAGGCGCTATATAAATGTAAATTGTCAATGATTGATTGATTGATTGATTGTTGAGTCCTGTAGCTCAGTGGTTAGAGTACTCCCTCACAAGTGAGAGACCTGGGTTCGATTCCAGACAGGTCAGGGCAATATCTTGGGCAAAGTTCCTTACTCCACACATCTGATAATAATCTCTAAAAAAAAAAAACAAATCAGTCAGTTCAATCCACGACTGTTTGTGGAGACTCTGCTGTGCTCAATTGGCTGCCGCGTTTCGCCCACAAATATACAGTCAATTCACTTTATAGTATACTCTGTGAAGCACTGTGAGATGTCTAGAAGACGTGAAAAGCGCAATATCAAATGCAAGAATTATTATTATTATCTTTAGATCACGCTTCAAGACTTTCCTCTTTGACCATGCCTACAGTCACCTCCTCCAGCTTGGGGACCATGCTCTGCCTGTGTCAAGCTCCCTAGGGTGCTACCCTGCATGAGGGGCTGCATAAATGCAAGTTGTTGTTGCTCAGTCAGAGATACTTCTAACTTCACACAGACTGGGGTTCCAGCCTGGCCACTTCCTGGTTAATGTCGCCGAGGTCCATATTTGCGGCTGTGTTTCAGGGTGGCAATTACCAAACGAGAGCGTTCAGAAGAGTTTGAGACATCTTTTTAGTTAAAGTAGTAACAGGTAGCATAAGAATTTCAAGTCTTATGAGAGACAGAAGGCAAGACAAATTAGTCCAAGAGTTCACACACATAAATCAAGAAGCCAAATAACTTAAGTGTGCTCCAGCCTCCTCTTTCTCCTCACTCGGCTATTTTCCGGCAGCAAGCTACAATTACCAATTGGGATCTGGGGATTTACCGCTCTGGTTGCCTGCTTGATATTCCAACAGTGCACCGACAGGTATCGAGTGGTGTGATTGATTTAATTTTAACCATATCCCAGTCTCTAAAATACCTGCAGGGAATTTCATAATTGAAATCGATCGGTAAATGAATTCTTTAAAAGTACTAATAGGTTTTTTTTAAATAAAGGTAAATTACCCGTTAGTAAGAGTTGCTGTCAATGTCTCATTGAGGGTATCCTGGCATAACTTGGCTCTGATAGATTGATTAACAGTGCTTCATGCATCTTATGCTTTACATTACACTAGTGTGGAAACAAAGCAAAGCCTGGGGGATGCAATCTCTCATCACGTTCTGATTGCCTGTGACCACAAGAAGTCACAGAGGTTGCATGGGGCTTGGGGGTGAGTGGGGACTGCTTCACGGTACAGGCCAACAATCCAATATTGGCAGGAATAAACACTCATGGTTCGTGGAGCAGATCAGACCAGGGTAGTTATTTTATCGGGCTATAGGGTAAAATAGGTTTGCAGACCCCAGAGCTTGCATTGGGGTCCTGCTGGATTTTAACTTGCTAAAACTGCATATCATGTGGAGTCCTGTAGCTCAGTTGTTAGAGCACTCGCCTTACAGGGGTGAAACCTATGTTCAAATCCAGGCAGGTCAGCGCGAAACCTTGGGCAAGTTTCCTTACTCCACACGCCTAATAATAATCCGTCCCAAAGAAACCACAATAATAAAATTGGTTATTTCAATCCATGACTGTTTGTCCACAAATATACAGTCAATTCACTTTACAGTATATTCTGTGAAGCGTTTTGAGATGTCTAGAAGACGTGAAAACACTATATCAAAATGCAAGGATTATCATTATTATTAACTCAAACCCTAACCCTAAATCAAGACCGAAGCCCCATCTTCACCCGCCATGCTCCCTGCTCGACTCTCTCCCTAGCATGAGTTTCATTCTGGGTTTCAATCCTGCTCTACCAACCCCCCCCCACCCCCTCAACCACTGAATTTCTCCCCCACCCCCACTTCCCCCAAGCAGGATTATTTAAACTCCTGAATAACAATCTCTCTGCATTGGCATCTGTTCACACCACACTGAACAACTATTGGTATTCAGAGCCTGTCGATTGCTGAATATATTTTCCATCTGTTTCACAAGCTAGTTGTACACAAGGGGGTGAAAAATATTGTACACAAACCCTTCTTTCCTTCCTTCCTTCCTTCCTTCCTTCCTGCCTGCCTGCCTGCCTGCCTTTCTTCCTTCCTTCCTTCCTTCCTTCCTTTCTCTCTTTCTCCAGTTCTTTCCATGTCCTGTAGATCAGTGGTTAAAGCACTCACCTTGCGTTCAATTACAGGAATCGGGTGAAAACTTGGGCACGTTTCCTTACTCTACACACCGAATAATCATCCCTCGAAAAAAAAACAATAATAAATTGTTCATTTCAATCTACGATTGTTTGTGGGACACTGCTGTGTGCAATTGGCTGCCACGATTCGTCCACAAATATACAGTCAATTCACTTTACATTATATTCTGTGAAGTGCTTTGAGATGTCTAGAAGACGTGAAAAGAGCGATATCAAATGCAAGGATCACTATTATTATCTTTCCATTGACCACACTATCCATTATTGGTGCTTTGCCTCGCAGGGATAATAATAATAATAATAATAATAACAATAACAACAACAACAACAACAAACCTGGCATTTGATATACAGCTTTTCATGTCTTTTCACAGGAGCTGAGTGGTGACAATCCAATGTCTCAATGGTGCCAGCCTGGCTGGGCTGTCATCAGCAATACCTTGGAGTACTGTGGTCCCACCTGCCATAGGAACTGGTTTCCCAAGACCACCACAGAGGATTGACTTGATGCTCACATGCTGTTCCCGAGCAGAACCACTTCAGCTCCAAGAAGACTTCACTTCATTCCTGCCACTACGCCCCAACCCAAAACTCTGGAACAACCTCTGTCTCAATCCCTCTATCTTTCCCCCTCTCTCCCCCTTTTCAATTCCTGCCTGAAAACCTTCCTCTTTGACCGTGGTTTTGGCCTACAACCCCCCACCCACATACACACAGACACAGACACCCACCCGACCTGGGAGTCAGGCTCTGCCACTGTTATGGGCTCTAAAATGTTACCCTGTGTAAATCCAGTTTGCATTTCCTTGCATATGGAATGCAGGTGGTGCCTTGCTAAAGGGTTCTCTGAAGTGACTGTAATGGGTAAGTGAATGGTGGATGTGAGGCACGAAGCACTGAATGCTTGATGAGCATTTATATTTAATGAACTACTTGCGGTAAAGTGCGTTGGGACGTCCTCCTAATGTGAAAGGCGCTCTACAAATGTAATATTTGTTGTTGTAAAGAAGAATAAAAAACAAAACTTTTTTGCATTCTGCTTCTCCAGAATAAATTTGATGTGCTTTCCCCATTGATGTGCTAAATGTGTAAATTGTTTGTTCAGTTTCTTCAAAGCCTCTGGTCCAGTTGCATTGAATAAGTCACTGGGACAATTTCACAAAATATGCTATTATGTATATCACCAGTTATTGCACCTTGACTTGCATCAGTTGTAATTTGTCTCTGCTCTCAGTGCTTAGACAGAAACACCATTGTAAACAAAAGTCTCAGGATTCTTGCTCTCAGGATTCATTTATCTCTCTGTATCAATATAAGCATTGTAATGATGACTGGAATATGCTACACACTGGCTTTCAGCAAGGTCATTTTCCATTTTAGATCTAGGAGCTAAACTATAAATCATTAACTAGTTCAATTTTCACAGTGACTCTGCCCTGGTCCTAGGTCCAATCATGCCTTTGACTCTGGGGTGATTAAAAATTAATGCTCATTGTTGATTGAGTTGACTAAAAGTACCATAATAGTCCATATTTTATGGCACAATTTAATCTGTTCACTTAATAACCCCAGCACAAACTTTTCCACTTGGAAAAAATATATGTGCACTCACATACTCCCATCAGGCAAATGCCAGTCTAGGCACATAATAATCCGTGAAAAAAAAACAATAATAAAAATTAGTCATTTCAATCCATGACTGTTTGTGGGGACACTGCTGTGTGCAATTGGCTGCCATATTTCGCCCACAAATATAAAGTAAATTAACTTTACTGTATATTCTGTTAAGTGCTTTGAGATGTTGATAAGGTGTGAAAAGTGCTATATCAAATACAAGGATTATTATTTACTCTAAAATTCAATTTTGAAGCTATTTAACATCCAAACTAAGTCTGAATTTAACAATATTCCAGAATTATGTGTGATCTTAAACTTTAAGACAAAATAACTGAGGTAGTTTTACGATGACTGAAAGTCATGCAGTTGCTGGATAATTGGATTGAAGAACTGGCTGGGCAACAGAAAGCAAAGAGTGAAAACTAATCAAAATGCATCTGACTAGGGATCAGTGATGGTGACGTCCCCAAACGGGTTCTTGGTATGAGGACTGGTATTTTCAAAGCAATTCACAATGAACTTGTTTATAGCAGTCATGCCCTGACGAATGAGACAAATTAAATTCCTTTCCATCACCATCGCTGTGGTCAATAATTTGTTTCTCTCTCTCATCTCTATCTAACAATGTCCCATTTTCATTCTGCCATTTTTGTCAATACAAGGCAGACTGCAATTTGAAGACTATTGTGAACCAAAATGTAATTTCATCTGTGCAAGGATAAATTGTCGTTACCTGATATTTATAATTTACGGCCTCTTTGATGCTTATTCCATTTTAGTAGAAACTCTGTTCTGTTTGAATGTCGAATGATTGATTCTCATAATGACAGCAGGGATTTGTACTGCCAGCTATTCAGTTGTACCAACCTAACAGCCTCACACCCACACATGTCCACAAATAGAAAATGTATCATTTTATCTATTAGTAATCGGAGCCATCAATAATGAGTATTAAACCTAAAACCTTTGTGTGTTTTGCTTGGAGAGAGAAAACAAAAAGTTTCAAATTCCTGGCCTTCCTGACCTTTCAAGCAGATGTGGCTTTTTGCAAAGTTTCAGTAGAAAAATGACTACCTGTTCTTTCTCTGAGTCCTCCCCAGCCACAGAAATGCAGCAGTTTTTAGCATAAAGGGAAGTTCATTCAGCCCCAATAAGTTTCTGTCAAATACCACCTGTATTACAACCCTATATTATTAATCCCACCCTCCAGCTCTTTCCATATCCTTTAATATTCTCGAGTTCTGTAGCTCAGTGGTTAAAGCATTCACCTTGCAAGCGAGAGACTTGGGTTCAATTACAGGCATGGGGCGAAACCTTGGGCAAATTTCCTTACTCCACTCACCTAATAATCATCCCTCGAAAAAAAAACAATAATAAATTGTTCATTTCAATCCACGACTGTTTGTGGGACACTGCTGTGCGCAATTGGCTGCCGCGATTCGCCCACAAATATATGGTCAATTCACTATACTGTATATTCAGTGAAGTTATTTTGAGACGTCTAGTAGATGTGAAAAGCACTATATCAACTGCAAGGATTATTATTCGACTGTTCAGGTGCTAGTCCAGTTCTCTATTTGAAAGATCCTATTCTTGTCTCATTTGTTTGTGATAAGCAATTTCAAAGCCTATGAAACATCAAGAGATTGTTTGTAACCTGTAGGCACAGTTGCTTTTGCTAACTATGTATGTAAATATTTGAGAGATAGAAAAAGTGATCCAGGAATAATCTTCAGACTCTGTTCCCTTGTCATTTTGTCATTATTGCTATCACAAGATCATGAGTTAGACCCCATTTGGAGACTGCATTCAGTTTTGAGCACCACACCTAAGGAAAGATATATTGGTCCTGGGGGGGGGGGTGCAGTGCAGGTTCACCAGAATGTTACCAGGCCTGAAAGGGTTAAGTTACAAGGAAAGGCTGCATAAATTTGGAATGTATTCCCTTGAGTTTCGAAGTTTGAGGGGGTGATTTGATTGAGGTATTTAAGATGATAAAGGGATTTGATAGGGTAGATACAGAGAAGCTATTTCCTCTGGTATGGGAATCCAAAACAAGGGGGCATATTTTTTAAATTAGAACCAGGCCATTTAAGAGTGAAATCAGGAAGCATTTTTTCACTCAAAGGGTTGGTAGAAATCTGGAATTCTCTCCCCCAAAAGGCCGTGAATGCTGGATTCATCCATTCCTTCAAGAGTGAGGTTGATAGGTGTTTGGTAGATCAGGGTATTAAGGGATACGGGGAGAAAGCGGGAAATTGGAATTGAAAGGATTAGTTGAGGTGCAGATCAGCCATGATCTAATTAAATGGCGGAACAAGCTCAAATGGCTGAATGGCCTACTCCTGTTCCTATGTTCCTGAGCAGACCCTTCAGCTTGTTTGATCTCATTCATCCACAATACTATCTTCCTCTCACACGATCAAACCGGCTCTTAAATGAATGCAGTATCTTGACTTTAATCAACCTTCCTGTCACTGGCTGTGTTCTCGAGAGCCTTGAAGTTAGGATTTATTTGCTCTCCACTGAGAAATAGATAGAAGGTACAGGCTCTCAACCAAAACATGCTGATGCTGTATTGATAAATAATGAAAGTAAGTCCTTGCATTTGATAAACCCCTTAAGAAAACTGGATACAATTTGGTTTGGAATAGGTTTGGAGGTTATGGGTCAAGTAAAGATTGAGATCAATAAATAAATGAACAATTTGTGTTACAAAGTCCAACATAAAGTTATGAGGTGAATGATCAATTAATTTAGAAGATTATAGGTGGCTATCAGAAAATCACTTCACTTTTTTTTCAAAATATATTTTCACAGGATTTTTAACAGGCAGGAGGTACCTCGGTTTGAAGTCTCATTGGAAAGACAAGAGGACTTGGGTTTGATTCCAGGGCAGGGCGAAACCTTAGGCAAGTTTCCTTACTCCACACATCTCTGTTTACCTAGCAGCAAGTGGGAGCCCGGATGTTAGTTGATTGTCGCTTTGCTTTCTGAGGGTAATAATCCCTCAAAAAAGAAAAACAATTGTGCACTCAATTTATGTTTGTGGGACACTGCTGTGCACATTTGGCTGCTGCATTTCACTCACAAAAATACAATCAATCCACTTTGCAATTTACTCTGTGAGGCGCTTTGAGATATCTCAATGATGTGATCGGGCGCTATATCAAATACAAGAATTATTATTATTACAATATAGTGCTTCTCCTTTCTCCCTCCTGAAACTGCACTTGAGAAATTCTGTGCCACTGACTGTTAATAACTGTGCCATTAAGAATAAAAAGCGTAGATGTGAGGATGCAAGAATATTCAGTTTTACCTTTAGCGATCAGAGAGTATCTGTGTAGCAATTATCCCCAGACAAATACATGTGAACAAGGTACAAACCACAGAACAGCAGATGTGGTCTTTAGAAGAAGATCTTGTGTGAGATACTGTGGCTTTCTGGTTCTGTTAAACTAGTCAATATAATTGCAATTTAATGTAATTAAGAACATTTGAACAGCTGAATATTAATATATTACTTAAAGAATCAGATAGAACAAGCTCAATTTGATCCGAATTCTACCTTTTTAGTTGAAAAAAAATCAAAAAAAGATTCTTAAGCTTCATTCTCTATACATTATGATGTTTTCTGCATACTTTTGCACCAATTAAAACTAGATAATGTTGCAACGAAATCTGAATCTCCGGTGGTTTGAAAGCAATTAAGTGTTTCAACAAGTGAGTTTATTGCTGTTGCAAAGCACCATTAATATTCTGTGTGATATATAGCTTCACAGGTAAGGAATCAATGGCACTCTTCCCCGTTTCAAGTTTAAAATTAAGCTCCCGAATTCTTTTGAAGTTGCAAAATGTGAAAATACACATCAAAAGCAGATGACAGCTGAAAGAAGCACATTTCATCTCTTTCTTTGAACACAAAGTATTTTTACCACAATTTTAAGAGATCCAGCATTACGGGAGAAAAAAGATTTTTGCCTGAATTTGGCAGAAAAATTGTAAGTTGTGAGAATCTTATTTAGCAATTGAGAGTGACTCTGTAGTGTTGAAGTAAAGCTGGAGATAATAACAACCCACCAATTTGATGGGCTCAATTGCCTGTTTCTGTACTGCAATACTCTATTGGATGTAATCAAAGAACTTGGGCTTCGAAAGCAGATAGGTACATCATGAAGACATTTGAGTGGACAATCCATCCAACACAAAAACCTTCTGCTTCTGTATAGTTCCACTTCCCTCCACCCTGCATCAGCCTAAACTGATGGACGCTAAATGTTCAATCTCTCAGAAAGCTACAAGGAGAGAGAGATGGTGTGTGTTCAATGACATTTTCAGCCAACTCTAGTAAGATGTATTCTTCTAAATTTAACAATAAACCTTGTATTTGACATGGCGCCTCACCACTTCGTTGAGAGATCTCAAAACGTTTCACAGGATACACTGTAAAAGTGCAGTGACTGTGTTTTGTGGGGCGAAATCCGGGAGTCACAGCGATGTTCCCCACAAACAGTCGTGGATTGAGTAACCACATTATTACTATTATAATAAATATTAATCCTTCCATTTGACACAGTGCCTTATCACGTCTTCGAAACATCTCCAAGCACTTCACAGGATATACTATATATTTTGTAGGTTTGTACCTCAGTCAAACTGCAAAAATAATAATCCTTGCATTTGATAATAATCCTTGCATTTGATATAGAATCTTATCACATCGTTGTGGCGTCTCAAAGCGCTTCATGGAATATACTGTAAAGTCAATTGATTGTACATTTTGTGGGTGAAACGCATAATGCTTTATTTTTCCTACACCATATATGCCATAACATTTCAATGTGTGGCATAATTTAACATAATGCATCTCACTGTTAATTGTGTCTTAAAGAGAATGGAAAATCACTGGAGCCCTTGAGTTCTGACTGTCCCACGGATTAAAGCAAGGCTGAGGAGTGATGGGTTACACTGAGGTTTGGAACCCAAAAGAGATTTTGAAAAATGAAGGCCAACTTTTATTCTTAGAGTTAAATTAATCAGTGACTTTTATTTTAAATAAAACATTATTAACATTATGCGGCATAGCTTTAATTAGCACAAAATTGTGAAGGGAGACTGGTGGGTATTCTTAATTTAGCTTTTACATTTGTTTAATCCTCTTACACGGCTGGTTACATTTTGCAAAGCAATGTCTTTGAATGAATGCTTGGCATTGAGAATCGTAAATTAATGCAGCTTCAGATGGGACATCAGTTAATTATGTGATTAAAAGTGGTTAAGAATTGAAGTGAATAAGCACTATGAGCAATGTGAAGAGCTTCATTGTACTGTGGGATCAGACTATGTTTGTGGAGTCAGCGCCTTGGGACGTCCTCCTGACATGAAAGGCGCTCTATAAGTGATTTGTTGTTGTTGTTGCGTCCTGTAGCTCAATGGTCAGAGCACTCGCCTTGCAAGCGAGAGACCTGGCTTCGATTCCAGGCAGGGCGATAGTTTGTGCATGTTTCCTTACTCCACATGCTTGATTATAATCACTCAAGAAATAAAAACAATTAATAAATTGGTCACTGGTATCCACGACTGTTTGTGGGGACGCTGCTGTGCGCAATTGGCTGCCACGTTTCACCCACAAATACACAGTCAATTCACTTTACAGTTTATTCTGTGAAGTTCTTTGAGATGTCTTGAAGATGTGAAAAGCACAATATAAAATGCAAGGATTATTACTATGTTGTTGACTCCTATCTACCAGTTACTCCTGTTTACACTGGGGTGAAATTGGCAATATTTCATAACCAATATTTATCAAATGGTATTTTTTAATTAGATATTCTAAATTTACCTCTGCCAACTTCCCATAGCTTCTAACCGACTGAGTACCCTGCACAAACTGATATTCTTCAGTTATCACCAGGGCCAGCCAATAGAAAAATGGGGAAATACTTGCCAAAACTGGAGAAATCTGATAAATTTGGTGGGGAATTGGCGGGTCGGCAGGTACTATTGAGGGATGCATTTTGTCAAACAACCCAGTTTAAAACGAAAGGCTTTGCCGGACATGTAGTTGTGTAATTATAATGCATAATAATAATCCTTGCATTTGATATAGTGCTTTTCACGTCTTTTAGACGTCTCAGAGAGCTTCACAGAATATATTGTAAAGTGAATTGACTGTATATTTGTGGGCGAAATGCGGCAGCCAATTGCGCACAGCAGTGTCCCCACAAACAGTTGTGGATTGAAATGACCAATTTTTTTTCGGGGAATTATTATTAGGTGTGTGGAGTAAGGAAACTTGCCGAATGTTTCGCCTTGACCTGCCTGGATTCGAACACAGGTCTCATGCTTTTAAGGCGAGTGCTCTTAACCACTGAGCTACAGGACTAGAGTAGTTAAAATACTCTATATATCTTAATTTGAATTGTACAGCACATAGGCAAGAATTTGTCTCAGGAACTCGGTTTAGGCTGTGGGTACAGGTATATATCAGAGGAGGATGTTTGTAGTGGATTTCACAGATAAAGGTGCAGCCTCACTTTTCTATTATCACTGTGTGTACATCTCAATGAGAGTAAAACAACAACAAAATTTCACTTGGATAGCGCCTTTTACGTCAAGAAGACGTCCCAAGGCTCTGGATAACCTGTGTCAGACCCGAGCTGGGGACAGGAGTAGGAGGGGAGGTGGGGGATTAGTTGCCGATGGGACCATCTAAGAGGGGATTCTTGAGGCGGGACTTGAAGGAGGACAGGGAGGGGGCGCCACTGGCGGAGGGACTGCGGGATGGAGTTCCAGAGGTTGGGGGCAGAGTGGCTAAAGGCTTGCCCGCCAATGGTGAGGCAGATGGGTCGGGGGACATGGAGCAGGCCAGAGCCTGCTGAGCAGGGGGTGGGGGGGGTGGCAGATTGGTAGGGGGTTAGAAGGTCACAGCAAGTCAACATCCTGGGAACTTTTTGGAAAACAACCTAACCTTGTGGTACTTGGTTGAATGGAAAAATTTGCATTCCATCAATTACTTCAGTGCATTCTTGCAATGTGTGTTCCAGCAAACATTCATCCCTGGCTTGCTCGCATGGATGCATACTAGGGAACGTCGATATGGATATTTTCCCGATTAAATATATCGATGGGCTCATATCGAGATATACCGAAATATCGATTTTTTCGTACTGCGCATGCGCGCGCATTCGGACTGCGCGCGCATTCGGGGCCTATCTTCTCAGGAGGTAAATATATTTCTCTCTCTGCGTCTCTC
>JAAILG010022744.1:0-11939 GCA_012026655.1 Hydrolagus affinis | reverse complement strand
CTCCCTGTCTGCTGCTCTGACAGATCGAGTCATCTGAACTGATTTGGCTAGATCATAATAATACCTACCACTCACCCTTGCATTTGCCAAGTCTTGCTTGTATTCCAAGATAAGATTTGAAGACAAGGAATACCCCCAGGCTACCCTTCTCCACCAAAATCACTTTATCCATCCACCAACCGAAGCCTCACTCATCCTATCCTCCAATTCAAACTGTGAGACGCTGGACTTCCTCGAATCTAAAACCGAGTTAATCCATTCAGCCACTTCTACTCCTTCTACTGATAACTGCTGTTACCTCTCCCCCATGACCCACACCCCTCCCACCTCCTCACCTCACCCCATCTCATCAACAACAACAACAACAACTTCGATTTATATTTTACCTCCACGCCGGACAGCATCTCAGAGATCTCCATTTCTCTCCACATCTCCCATCCGTACCTCCTAGCCCCACCTCCTAACCAACATCATCAATCACTCCTTATCCACCAGCACCATGCCCACACCTCTTAAAACAGGTGTCATCACCCACTTCTTGAAAAAGTCTGATGCATACTCTGTAGTTACCGGCCCATCTCAAACCTCCCGTTCCTCTCCAAGGCCCTGGAAAGAGTTGTTGTGTTCCAATTTCATTCCTTTCTTTCTTGCCATTTCCTCTTTGAACCCCTTCTATCCAAATCCCATGCTGAGCACAGCATGAAGACAACCCTAGTCAAAGTCTTTAATTACACTTTAAACATCTGCAATCAGGGCTTCCTCTGCCGCCTTGTCCTCCTTGACCTCTTTGCTGCCTTTGATATCGAGCACTTCCTCTTCCTACACCACCTATCCTCTCTAATCCATCTTCGTGGATCTGCCCTCACATCATTTGACTCTTATCTCTCTCCTCATCTCCACTTTGTTGGTGCCAATGGAACTGCATCCCACAGTCCCTTTGCCTCGCTTCCTCCCTTGCCTCCTCAAGACCCTCCTATTTTCTAGAAGGGGAGATTAGATAGTGTTAGTGTTCAGGGAGATTTGGTTGTCCTTCTACACCAGTCGCAAAAAGTTAGTTTGCAGGTGTGGCAAGCAACAAAGCAGGCAAACGACATGTTCGCATTCATTGCAAAAGGTTTAGAGTACAAGAGTAGGGAAGTCTTGCTGCAACTGTATAGGGCCTTGGTGAGACCGCACCTGGAGTATTGTGTGCAGTTTTGGTCTCTTTATTTAAAAAAGGACATACTTACCTTAGACCTGGTGCAGCGTAGATTCACTAGGTTAGTTGCTGGGTTGAGGGGACTGACCTATGAGGATAGGTTGAATAAACTAGGGCTATACTCTCTAAAGTATAGAAAAGAATTAGGGAGGATCTTATTGAAACATATAAGATTTTTCAAGGGCTGGATAAAGCAGACAACGAGAGACTGTTTCCCCTAGTAGGAGAATCTATAACTAGAGGTCAGTCTTAAAATTACGGAACATAGATGTTGAAACATTCCTTCACTCGGAGGGTAGTGAATTTATGGAATTTACATCCCCAGAAGGTTGTTTTCAAGGCTGAGGCTGATAGATTTTTTTCAAAATAGAGGGATTATAGGGGATATGGAGATAGGCAGGTAATTAGAGTTAGGTCAGAAGATCAGCCATGATCTTATCGAAGGCAGGGACAGGCTTGAATGGCCCAATGGCCTACTCCTGCTCGTAATTCTTATGTTCTTATGTATTACTTGATCACAGGCTTGAGATATCCCATAGTGCTTCACAGAATATACTCCAAAGTGAACTAACTGTGTATTTTTTGAGTGAAACTTGGCAGCCAATTACACACAGCAGTCGGGGTTTCAGTAACAATACAATTATTAATATTGCTTCTTGTTTGCAGTAAGAAAAATTGCCCAAGGTTTAGCCCTGCCTGGGAATTGAGGCCAAGTCACTTGCTAGGTGAGTGCTCTAATTACTAAGCTGTGGGACCCAAGTTAAGACAGTGTTGAGTTAAGTGCATTTTAATTGTATAACACCATGATGTATATTTGGCAGTGTTTGACTGTGGCAGCCCGAGCCCTATAGAGAATGGACATTTCACCTTCCTCATAGAGACTGGTGGAAATCTCACATCCTGTTCACTTGTGACTCAGCATATTAGAAGCCTGACATCCAAGGGCTCCCAATGACGCCGCTCTAATCCAGTCACTTACGGTTGGTCCCAGACTCCCAAGATGGCAAAAACACATTTTCGTTTACCTGTTTTGCTAATCATCATTGTAGGCCAAACCACTCGCCGCCATCTTGTCAAAAACTTCCCGTCCCACCATTGATGGCCGTGCATTCAGCGTCTCTGTCACCACACACGAGAAGTCTATCTCACAATGCCCTGAACATTGGAGCGACATGGGCATATTTGTTTTCAGGTAACTTGGTCAGTTTGGTGTTTTTTCTGCTTTAGTTACACCTGGTGGCCACCGAGTAAAAGTGTGGCACTGTGACACCATGCATCACAGAGTACATACGTATGTGGGCCTCACACAGGAGCCCTCCCAAAAGGACACAATAGACTGAATGCCCTCCTTCTGTGCTGTATATTTCTGTTAATAAACATGTTTTTTGTGCCAATATTACTTTTCATTCCACCATTTCTGATTTACCAATCACGGCCACTTGAGATGACCTGACAGCTGCTATTGTTGTTGTTGTTGCTGTTGGTGTGAAGCACAATGTATGAAAGGTCAGGCTGTGGTCTCTGTGGTGTGAGGGCAGGAAGCTGATCACTGATTTTCTACACACAATCACAGCTGTTTACTGACAATTGTACTGTGAGTTTCTGCCCCACCTGAAGGCAGCTTCATCCCGTGTCTTTCCAGCAAGAAGACTTTAGCTATGATTTGTGTAGCGTTTTGCAAATGAGCTGTTTGTTCTGCAACATAAACATCTGTTCTATAACATCTGCAAATTATCATTTCCTGTAAACTCAAATTCTTGAAATGTAAATCAGAAAAATAAACCCCCAACATTATAGAAATAAACAGTGACACAGAACTCTCCATATTTCTGTTGGTTGATAAGTAAAGCCAGAGCCTCTTATATATTGTTTAATGTAACAATACTACAGAAAAAGCAGAATATGTGTTAACAAAGGCAATGGAAAGCTGTGTAGCAGTCTCGGTGTTAGAGATGCTGCATTATATTTTCAGGGCAGTTTGCCTGTACATCTGAGCAACATTACCCAAGCGATACACTGTACAATATTAACTGTCCACCATTCAAATACTATAATACTTGATGCCAATTTTAGAACATAATTGTGCACAATGACACATTCTATGGAGCAATCAGCCCAAGGAAGCCATAGACAGAGTTATTTGGGACATTGGAAAGAGGGAAGAACTGATAAAATGGGACCTAATATTAATATTAAGAAAAATCTTTTGATTTGATACCACGCGTTTCATGTCTTCTTGACATTTCAAAGTGCTTCACTGAATAAAAAGTAAAGTGAATCGACTGTATATATATTGTAGGTGAAACATTGCTGCCAATTTTTCACAACAGTGTGATATAATCAGTCGGGGATTGACATGACCAATTAATTGAGATTTTTTTCTTAAAACTTTTCCCTGCGTGGAACCGAACACAGGTCTCTCGCTTGTAAGGTGAGTTGCTCAACTGCTGAGCTACAGAATTGTTATATGCTCTCAATAAATATGAAACTTACAAAATTGTTTTATTACCGATAATTACATGCACTTTTCCAAATGTGTTACACTGTTATCATTTTCAAATCATGAACTTATTTGTCCATTTTCAAAATATTTCAAATGTGTTCCTTCTTCCCCGACACATCACCAAGTTCCTGATCACCGGGAGTGTCCTCACATTCAGCAAATAAATATCTTGTTCATGTCATGGAAAACTGTCTGGAATAACAATCATCAATAAAAATTGATTTCAAACATAAATTTATATGATTTTTTGCTTCACCAAACCTGGAGTATTTTGTGAGGTGTCCACACATGAAGTTGTTCTGTGTCCTGTTGATTATGAGCCTTAAGAATGACCACTTTCCTGGTGTTTGGGACGGGAATGCTGTGAGATAAGAGGTCTTGTAGATCATGTACAGGTTCCAGATCCAGAGACCAAAGGAGAATTCAGGAATCAGCGGTGGATCCTCATGTCTCACTGTGGAGTCCTGTAGCTCAGGGGTTAGAGCACTCGCCTCGCAAGCCAGAGACCAGGTTGGATTCCTGGCTGGGAAAAGCCTTGGACAAGCTTCCTTACTCCACACGCCTGATAATAATCAATCGAGATAATAATAATAAATTATTGAAACCACTTCTGATTCAAGCTTCATTTTGTTTCTTCCCAGTTTTCTTCTCCCCCTTGTCCTGAAGGAGTGTGACTGGTCTGACATTACACTGGGCTCCCACTTCACCAGTAGCCCTCGCCACCTGGCTTCTCACTCCAAGAGAACGTTTCATGCTTGGCTTGAAACTCGTGATCCTCCAAATCAAACCGTTCACCATTATTGCATTACTTCACAGCTAATCAATCTTGTGGTTTCAGTAAATGCCGGGACTAATAACACATAGAGGATTATTATTGTAAGTGGACTAAGGGTTAAATTCATGCATGTTTTCCACGAAGCCAGAGATAAATATTATGGCTACGTTTGACATTGACATGACCACTAAGGTAGACTTCCTCAAAAGTAAGAGAAAAGAGAGGAAAGTAGGAGTAAGGTCATATTGACAAGCGATACAATAAAAAAAAGAGATTAAAATTGCCAGAAAAATAAGAATTTTTTAAATTTAAATATGTCCACATCAAATTGCCAGTTCAGGTATCAAGAGGATTTGAGCATATTCCTATACTCCTATATTCACCAAATATATTCATATATGTATTTCTATATATATATTCCCATATATATATAAATTCCTGTATGTATTCCTATATGTGATGTGAAATCAGGATTAGAAGAGCAGTAAAGAGGGGAAAATCATCTGCAGGAGATCAGAACATCGCTAAACGATAGGAAATAATAAATGTTTTAATTAAGCCACAATATTAATTATTGCTCACAAAACACACAGTCACAACACTTTGCAATGCACTCTGTGATGTTCCTTGAGACGATTCATCGACGTGATGAGGGGTTGTGTCAAATACAAGGTTAATGATAGTAACAATTTTTATTATTATTTGATGAGCGTAAGAAAATAAGAATTGCAGCACGACAAAATACCAAGGTCCATCTGGAATGCCTTCCACCATCCTGTCAGTCACGCACACATGACATGTCCTAAACAATATACTGTATCACGCAATATTATTTTTTAAAGTCACCTAACTAATTTTTTTAAAAGAATCAACCCTTTCTGATTCCACCGTCTTCCTACCTTTATCGGTCTCGCATTGAAACAGTGTTTCTGTAGATTTGGATTGAATTTACCACCCTAATCCAGACACACACACACATTCACTAGCACACACACTCACTCACCAGCACACACACTCACTAGCACACACACTCACTAACACACGCGCATAAGCACACACACACACACACATGAAATTCACAAGGCTTCAGGGTCAGTGCTGAGGCTAATACTGCTGACAATTGTCTTGATATGAATTTGCTGTCAATGAAGAATGTAAAGGGTACAATTGTTGATCTGTGCAGGTCAGAGGGAATGTGAGGTGTGACTCCCCTCAGTCCTGTAACTATTGGTCCATTCTCCAAGCACCGGGCCCCACTGGCCCTTGTTAAATAGCGGTCACTGGGGACTGCGGCCATCTGTCCATCCGGCAGCTCCTCGTCCCTCGGTTATATTGGGCTCAAGGGTCAGTTCTGACAATTGCCCAGAAACATGAGGTCCCTGATATCTCTCAGTCTGTTGCTGGCTCTCTTCTCCCGTGAGTTCTATTATTGCGACAAGTCTGACTGTGCATGTGTGTGGGTGTGATTCTCTCTGCCTTGTCACAGAGCCGGGATATCTCACAATAATTAATCTTTGTTATTTACAGGTGTCCAGGCCGACGTGGTGCTGACACAGCCTTCGTCTCTGATCGGGAAGCCCGGCCAGGCTCTGAGACTCACATGTAGAACCAGCGGGATTTTTCTCAGCAGCTACTGGATGGCCTGGGTCCGGCAGGTTCCTGGGAAGGGGCTGGAATGGGTCCTGGAGTATAAGAGCTCATCCAGCAAGAACTTCGCTCCTGGGATTCAAAGCCGGGTCACTGTCAGCAAAGATACTTCCAATAACATCTTGGATCTGACCATCAACAGCCTGACAGTTCACGACACCGCCATCTATTACTGTGCATCCGGTAAAATGGGAGGTATCACAGCATTAACTGTCAATACAAAAACCCTTCAAAACCAAATCAGCTAATCTCTCCCACTGCTGACTTGTGTGGGTCCCAATTAATGTATGCAGATTTCACATGTTTAGAATGGGGCCTAACCACTGAGGAGTTTGCCAGATTTTAATGGACGTGAAAACATTTAACAGCTAAACGCAGAGCCGTGTCACTGTTTTCAGAACATTACAGAAATATATGGTTCCCGGCATTTAGTTTGGGGAAATCACCATTTACAATAACATGGTGTTTGTGTGGCTGCCCTCACAGCTGGTTCTTGTATTGACTGCAGCACTGTGACTACTGGGGACAAGGCACCATGGTGACAGTGACTAACGGTAAGAAACAGACACTCACTCACTCACTCACTCACTCACTCACTCACTCACTCACTCACTCACTCACTCACTCACTCACTCACTCACTCACTCACTCACTCACTCACTCACTCACTCACTCACTCACTCACTCACTCACAATGCTGAGTTTGTATTTATATGTTTGTTTTATTCACTTTAACAGCTATTAATTTAATGACCTGTGAGTTGGCAGGGCTATCTCGGAGTTTAATGCAAGTCAAAGACATTTCACTGCTATTGCTTTCAACATACACTGTTGATTTAAGGATTATTCTGTCCATGTTTAGTTCATTGCTGGTGATATTTTTGGTGGTTAGTGACCGTACAGCTGAAGTTACACTGATGGACTTTCTGCAATGTCTGATTACAGTGACTGGCTTTGGTGTATAATGCGCTCAGCAATTGTATAAAAGTGCATGAAACTTTGCCAACATGTTGAGAATCAGAGCTGGGATCTGATTGAAAATACAGCCACTCAATCTGCTCAGATATTAAAGAAATAATAGTGAATGGTTTTATTTTAATTGATATCAGCATTAATGTGTTGCTCACAGTCTAATCTCCTCAGCTGCCCCACACACCAGTCACTGTTTCAGTCAGTGACAGTCAGAGATCAGACTTCATTTCAATTGATTTTAACAGCAATTCTTTGGTTCAGACTTCATTTCAATTGATTTTAACAGCAATTGAGTGAGGCTTTCTAACAATGCACAGAGACACAAGAGGTCGTTGCTGCTCTACAATCATCAGGTTCCTGTCTTACACCAACTCATCTGCATAAAAAACACAGATTTTATTTCAATAAACAAATGGTAAACTCTGTATAACGTGGCTGCAATGTAAGAGGTCTAGTTGTTGATAACAATAAGCCTTACATTAGTTGTAGCATTTTCACATCTTCTGGATGTCTCAAAGCGCTTCACAGAATGTACTGTACTGTGAATTGACTATTTATTTGTGGGTGAAATGAGATGCTTAATACACAGCGACGCTGGTGGCTCACGGCAAACTAATGATTTCAGAGCTGATCAGCTCAAACTACAGAGACAGCTGAGCTGAGAGTCAAAGGCATCAATTTCTCATTTCATTGTAAATCCCAAAACACACAGTTGAATCGTGTTACAGTATATTCTGTTAAGGGCTTTGAGATATCTGAAAGGCTTGAAAAGTGCTATGTATAAAAAATAACAAATTGGTCATTTCAATCCACGGCTGTTTGTGGGGACACTGCTGTGCGCGATTGGCCGCGTTTTGCCCACAAGTATATAGTCAATTCACTTTACAGATTATTCTGTGAAGGCCTTTGAGACGTCAAGAACACTTGAAAAGCGCAATAGTAAAAATGCAAGGATTTTTATTGTTATGATATCAAATACAAG
Source organism: Hydrolagus affinis (assembly GCA_012026655.1). Classification (NCBI taxonomy): domain Eukaryota; kingdom Metazoa; phylum Chordata; class Chondrichthyes; order Chimaeriformes; family Chimaeridae; genus Hydrolagus; species Hydrolagus affinis. The sequence goes on along the minus strand of JAAILG010022744.1, from coordinate 3,862 downwards.
GATTATTCGTTTTATAATCCATGGTTTAGTTATTCTGTGTAACTGTTTGAGCTGCAGGAAATTGTGACTGTGAGTTACACTGCACCAGGTTTAATGCTTCATGTAGTGATGTGGAAGGACAGTGTGTTTGCTGGCCGGGCAGTTACTGAGAGAGAGAGAGAGAGAGAGCTTCAGGCTGAGAGAAGGAGAATATTCAGTAACTTGCGGATTATTGGATGGAAACAGTTTGTGTTTGAGATGTCAGGGTTCAGTCTGTGATTGTGTGTGAGACCTGATTAAACAGCATTGAGCAGTGTGATCACTGATGGCTGAACAGGGATATCTGACAGTGTGTGCAGAGCTGGGAGCTGGGGTCAGTGAGTTAGGATTTTCCCGAGTTCTTCAGGATAACCGGATTCCAAATTCAAATTAAGTTATTAATCATTTGAGGCAAATCTCTAAAGCAAATATATATATAACAGGCTCCCAGTGTTAGACTAGTCGCTAGCTTTATCAATGGTTTATTAAATTTATTTATAAGTAACAAGGCAGTAGCCAAAGGGGCAGAAAACAGACCCACAGATACCAGCGTCACTTGTTCATTGTTAACACCACCTGCTCCTGTCTGTCTGTCTGTCTGTCTGTCTGTCTGAGTGCAATGTCAATACGATGTGAAAAGCGCGATATCAAATGCAAGGATTATATTTATTATTTTAACACTGATTACAGTCCTTCATTCCTCATATACAAACACTGAATCTGCCCATTATCAGTCAGGCTCCATCTGTGAGATACTGCCCTTCCTGGAGGACAACATCCGTGCAAATTGTATATTGTTTTACCTAGTTTGGTAGATAAAAGAGTTAATATTGAATGCAATCCATGATTAGTCAAAGACCTGTTTATTATTATAAGAATAATCCTTGCATTTTGAAATAGCGCTTTTCACATCTTATCAAAGTCTCAAAGTGCCTCACAGAGCATATAGTAAAGTGAATTGACTATATATTTGTGGGCCAAATTGCGCACAGCAGTGTCCCCACAAACAGTCATGGATTGAAATGACCAATTTTATTTTATTATTGTGTTTTTTTAATCGATTAGTATTAGACGTGTGGAGTAGGGAAACTTGCCCAAGATTTTGCCCTGACCTGCCTGGATTCAAACACACTCTTGTAAGGCAAGTGCTCTAACCACTGAACTACAGGACTCCACAATATACTATTTTAATAAACAGACGGTGACTGTCAGGTGGGAAAATGGCTGTGGTGATTTTGTAATCTATCTGACAAGAATAAATTGTTTTAATAAATGTCAGTATGTCAGAAATTCCCAACTTTTAAGTTTTCAGACAAATGTATAAATGTGTAAGGTTATCCGGAGATCTGGGTAATCTTGAAATAAGTATTTATCGACAAATTAAATGAAAGATTGAATTAATTAATATTTTATTTGCGATTTAATCAATTGAGAAAAATTTTAATTTCAGCTGCTTTTTGAAGAGCCGCAGATTCCTTACTTGTTAAAAATCTTGTTACTCAGAGTAAGAATGGTAAATATTTTAGCCTGGGACAGTTTATAACGACATTATCATCACAGAGACACTGTCTGAATCTCTGTGATTCTGAACTGAAACTGGTCACAAGGAAACTTTAAGCTGCTTTTCAGTCAATGCAGATTCCCGCACAGACATCTCTGCCTTCATTGAACCATTTCACAGCTGAAATGTGACACAGAGATTCACAATAGAGCAGGAATAAATCCCGCCATAAATCAAGAAACTGAGAGTGAGATCTACCAGCACAGAGACAGGCAGACAGTCAAGGCTTTGCTGTGTAGATTAACAGTTTCTCTCTCACACACAGTTACAGTCTAACTAATATTATTGTGATTTTAAATTTAAACTGTATTTACATTTAAACTAACAATTGTGTCACCTTGGAGCCAATTCAGCTCCTGCTCTCCCCACCCCTCCTTTTTTTCCCTGGAAATACAAATTAAGGCTAATATTGTGAAGAATTCAGTAAAAATTAGAGAAACTTTAAATATGTTAGCATACAACTATAGCTAGCAGACATTGCCAGGTATGCAGACAGTCATGCACTCAGAAATACAATAGTAATCATTAAATTAGCTTCCGCGCCTATCACTTTAGTGAGATGTCTCAAACTGTAAACTGGAGTGATGGTATTTTGTGGACTAAACACTGAACCCAACAATGCCCCGCAAAACAACAACACCAACAGCAAAATTACACTTGTATTGTGCCTTTCAAGTCAGGAGGACGTCCCAATGCCCTGGACAATCACTGCTGAGGACAGGGGGTGGGGGGGAGGGGAAGGAGTGCCAATGGGTCCATCAAAGAAGAGAGTCTTGAGGCGAGACTTGAAGGAGGCCATGGAAGGGGCAAGGCGGAGGGACTTTGGGATGGAGCTGCAGAGGTTGGGGGCAGAGTGACTGAAGGCTGACCCACCAATGTTGGGGTGGGTGGGCTGGGAGACGTGGAGCAGGCCAGAGTGATTGGGCGATTTTATTTAAGGGATTGTTGACCACGATAACAGGAGAGAGAGAGAGAGGGAGAGAGATAGATGCAGAGACAAAGAGAGTGAGAAACGGAGAGAGAAAGAGAGAGAGAGAGAGAGAGAGAGAGAGAGAGAAACTAGCTTCTGTTTTTGAACAGTGCCATCTACCTGAATGTAGACTGGGCCTCGGTTCAATGTCTGAAAACATACTTACTCACATACATACACATACATACATGCACACATACACACATATATATATATATATATGTAATAATAATAAGCCTTGGATTTGATGTAGCGCTTTTCACGTATTCCAGATGTCTCAAAGCGCAACTCGGAATATATTGTAAAGTGTGTTGACTGTATATTTGTGGGCAAATCAGGTGCCAATTGCACACAGCATTGACCCACAAATAGTCATGGATTTAATTGACCGATGTTATCATTATTTTTTCTTGAGGGAATATTATCAGGCGCATGCAATAACAAAACTTGCCCTGAACCTCCCTAAATTATGTTTTACCCTGCTGGAAATTCAACTGGTAACTCAGTTATGAGGCGAGAGCCCTAATCACTGAGCTTCAGGAATCCAACAGGACATATACATATACATACACATACACACACACACACATATAAAACACATGCAAATAATATACACACATGTAAAAATAATAATAATCCTTGTGTTTGATACAGCGCTTTTCATGTTTGCTAGACATATCAAACGCTTCACAGAAAATACCGTTAAGAGTTTATTTATGGGCAAAACGTGGCAGTCAATTGTGTATTGCTGCTTCCCACAATTGGTTTGAAATGACCCAGTTATTATTGTTTTTAAGGGCTTATTACCAGGCGAGTGGAGTAAGGAAACTTTGATTGTCCAGTGCATTGGGATGTCCTGCTGGCCTTTCACGTTGGGAGCACATATCAAGGCACTGGACAATCAATGTTTCAGACCCAAGCTGTGCACACACACATACATACATACAAGCATTCATATCTACACAAACACACATAAATACACACACACACACACACACACACACACACACACACACGTATGTGTCACGGGTCTATGTCAGTTTATCTGTGTGTTTGACCAAATTGGAGATCCTGGAATGTAACTTTGCTCTTGGTTTCCAGCTCTCCCTACTCCTCCCAGTATTTAAGCCCTGCTACCATCCTGTGGACCATCCATTTCTGGAAGCTCAGTGACTTTCGGGTGTCTGGCCACCAACTACATCCCCGAGCCGGCCACTTTCAACTGGACACCAAATGGATGTCCCATCATTGACCAAGTCAAGAATTATCCCTCAGTGCTCAACAAGAATGATCTCTACACTCTGAGCAGCCAG
>JAAILG010022743.1:0-11919 GCA_012026655.1 Hydrolagus affinis | reverse complement strand
CCCTAAGGTAAGCAGTTCCACAGCTTTACCGTTTGACAACTGAAATAGTATTTCTGTAAATTCAAAACACATGAATTATGTTGCAAAAAGCAACGTTCGAGAATCGTGCATAAAGTGAGTGATCAATTGTATCTAGGGGACTGTTGGCCAGGAAATTCGGAGAAACTCCTTGCACTAATTGTATTGTGTTATTGGGATATATTACCGTCCTCTCGAATGCCTTTCATCTTATCTACTCACTCTGCGGAACTCCTTCCTGGAGTACTGTGCGATATTTGGTTCCATCAGGCTCATCTAGTCCGGTGTCACTTCGTACTCCGTTATCAGCTTGACTGCCCCTCCACAAGACCACCTAACTCTTAGTCATGAAAAAACAGAAGAAACGACGGCTTCAGAGCCAATCATTGACAGATTGCTGCTTTCTGAAATGCTCCTCCACTACTACCGACAGTGGATTCGAGGATTCATTTAACAAGTCGGAGACCAAATTCAGTAGCGAGGAGGCAATATGTACTGTTGTGAGCAGGGAGGAGTTTAGAGATGTACAGTAGGTGGGAGAAGAGGAGTGGAGATATTTAAATGCAAGAGTGAGGAACCTAAAGTCGATGTGCTCATTGCAGGGAATCGATGAAGTCTGGCAATGACTGGGATTCGTGTGGAGCTACTTAGTGTACTGTTGAGTATGCGGGAGGCATAGTCCTTTATGTGCTTTATTTTTTGAATGGCAGAGGGCAGACCGGCGAAGAGAGTTTTCATGTAGCCCAGCTGAGAGGTGAGAACGGCATGGACCAGGGCTTCAGGAGCTTTAGGTTTGAGATATTAGCTTGTGTTGGGGGTAGAGAACATTTCATTTTCGAGCAGGATTCCGAGATGCCATATTGCCTCCGTAATGTGTGAAGTGAGTCCGTCCATAAAGGTTATGATACGAGCGCCTGAGCTTTGGAGGTTTCCTTGACAGTCATTGGGTTCAATTCTGCCGTAACTGTACCATTAACCTTCTCACTGGTCACTTTGAAAGCATGGGTGTTGACCCATCACTTCGACACTTTATTTTGCTACACCCTACATCCCCTATTGTCTCCCAATCTCCTCCTGTTCAGATCTGAACACCATCCACTGGTCCAAATCCCTGAATTGCCAGCACCAACCATTCTTGATCCTCTCATCGAAAACGCATTTTATAAATGCACTTTATTTTTATGTGATTGACTGTTCATGCACTTGATATTCGCTCAAATGCGTTCAAAATCCTAATCGCGCACGTACAACCGCCTGTAGTCTTCTCGGTTCCTCATTCCCCAAAATTCAGTTGATATAAGAATTCCTCTGACCACATGTCGCTGCCAATACAAAATCACGAGTTCATTATACCAAGATGGTGGATTCCATTGGCTCGTTTAATGAACTGAATTGCAAACGAATATTGTTAGATCTAGAACCGCTGAGTTGCAGGACTCAACAGAAATTAACTTCACGATAGTTTGCCAGTTAGCCTCTTTCCAATCCTGACCATGAAACAGTTAGTGAGAGTACAAAAAACGCGGAGGTGCAGTCATGATTTGGATATTGGTAGGGAAGCAATTTTGCAGTGAATGTCGTGGACTGGCTTGTGGTAAGACCGATGGTGTGTAGAGTAGGACGGTTGTTGTGTATAGTCTGGCTCATGGCAATGCAGCTGGCGTGGAGGCCATTATTGCTGAGCTCTCGATGAACAGAGGAATTCCACTGAGTACCGTGTTGTTTCGATATATCTTCATCCAATCATTGTCTCACATGAACTGCAGGCACTTGATTTGATCCAAAAGAAACGAGGTGGATTGCAATGTCATTTCGAATGTGTAGGATAAATTTATATGATGGCTTATGATATTGGAGCAGAGATCGACATAAGGCTAAGGGCAAAATCCCTAAAACAATTTACGAAGCTCGATTGATGAGACGAGAAGCCACTGACATACATCGTGACATTAATACAATTAATCCCGAATGTGTAATCGAGCTCTAAGATCCATGTATATTTTGTTGTTTGTTCTCTGTTAGCATCCCTGTTGATGTAGAAATGAGGCAAACCTGTCTAGCTGTATTCCTCAATGACATTTGTGGCAATGAGGTCGAAAGGTTTAGTGGGACAGATTGTGAAGCTGTTTCGAAGACCTGTCATAGGTCCGATGGGCCGAATGGCCTCCTTCTTTGATGCAAGATTCTATTTTTCTGAACCCACTTTTGCTTTTGCCCTGTTCTTTTCTGTTCCTTTCCACTCTGAGACGGGACGAATGCCACTCCGGCCATTCTTGTCTCTGCTTAAGGGCAGGAAGATAGCAATGCAGGTTAATGTTGTGCCTCACACAACGTTGCAGATCCAATTCAGTTTGCCATCATTGAGCTCCGAATAATTCCACAGAGATGATTCTTTCGTCACACTTCCACAGTTTAGGACAAGATTGAGGTGGGTTCGTACGGAAAGGATGGTATACTGCAGTAAGACATGGCTCAAACTAGTTTGTGCAGAGCAGAGACTGCACAAAGTAAGTGATTAATTGTATCTGAGGGATGGATTTTGTTGATCAGGAGAAACTCACTGATATTTTTGAATAATGCCAAGGGAAATGCTAACATCCACATTGACTATTGGAACTCCCTCCAAGTCGGCCTTCCTGTTTCTTCCCTTCATAAGCTCCAGAGCATCCAGAAATCTGCAGCTCGTATCCCCACCTGCTCCAAGCTCCGGGACCACATAACTCCCACCCTCGCCCGGCTCCATTGTCACTCCAACCCTCCAAAGGATAGAAACTAATATCCTCGTCCTCATCTTCAAAGCCATTCACGGCCTTGCCCCCCCAGTACCTCTCAGACCCGCTGTCCCCCTATGAACCTTCCGAACCCCTCCGTTCAACGGGCTCCGGTCAGCTCTATGTCCCCCGCCCGATCCGCCCTGTCATTGGCGTTCATCCTCTCTGTCTCTGTCAATCTGGAACTCCATCGCACGGTCTCCTTGCCTCGCTCCCTCCCTTGCCAGCTTGAAAGCCGAACTCAAGAACTTCCTCTTAGACCGTGCCATCTGCTGCCCTCCTGACTGTAACCTCAACTCATAAGTCCCTTCTGACCCTCACCGCTACGTTGCACGTCTCAAATACACGAATCATAACCTGACTGTTCAACGCTTTGGGACGTCCTCTCGATATGAAAGGTGCTCTATAGATATAATATTGTTGTTGAAGTTGTTGTTGATCAACAACCGCAGTGTAAACTCTCACCTAAATGACCGCAACCCCGGCAATGCAACACGTCCCCAGCAAAACACTTATATCAAAATCTTTCCTACTAAAAGGCTCGAGTCAATCCAATGAGCCAGACTGAAAACTTTGCGAATGGTACCGCAATTCATAATGAGATTTGTGGAATGTCTCAATGTTAATATTGGGATTGTATGGAGCAGTAAACATTTCACTATTATCTATTTAAATTTCACCAGTTATCACAGCGACATTATTGGTTTCCGAAGCCTCTGATTCTTCACATTTCAGCCATTACTCTAAAACTGTTATTTAAAAGAATGATATACAAATAATAATCCTGATAATTCATATCGTTCCTTATCATCTCTGCAAAATGCCACACCAATGCTCACAGAATGTGTCCTACAGCGATTTTTTTATTGTGATTTGTTGGTTGAAGCGTAAGGATATAACCAAACTTCAGATCAATCAATAGAAATTTAGTTCACTTTCCGCCTTCCTACTTGTCGCTATCATATGTGCCTGCGAACAACATATGTACTGTGTTACAATATTGCCTAAAATAAACGAGTCTGATTTTGTTTTCTTAAATAATCAATACTTAGCGCTTCCACTGTCTCCATAGGGAATAGGTTCCACAGCTTTACTGTATGATCATTGGAATAGTGCTTCAGTGGATTCGAAATATATGAGTCAGTCTGCGCACAGCAAATTCCTAGGTTCATCCAAGAAGTGAGCGATCAATTGTATCTGGTGGAATGTTGGCAGGATACTATTTGAATGTGACCTGGGATATTGTGGCATTCGCCTGCACAGACAAAAATAACCTAAATTTGACTGCTACTTCGGAAATTCAATGTATCACACAGACGACGCAGACACTCACACACAAATAGACACACACGCAAACACACTCACTCACACTCACAGTGGGATAGAGGGAGACACACAGATAGGGCTAGAGAGGGACACACACACACGCTCACACACAAAGTGAGATAGAGACACTCACAAACACACACTCTGAGGGACAGATACAGAGGGACAGATGCATACACGTGATTCTATATACGCAATCAACGAGAGAGAGGTGGACAGCGTTAGACAGAAAGGTTTAGAGACAGCTAAAGAGTCACAGAGGATATACAGAGAGAGACACACACACACACATTCACACAGGGAGATGGAGACACACACTTGTTTACCGAGCAATACATTTAATCCATGAATATTTTACTCCTTTGCGTCTGATAAGCATTTCACAGCCAGGTTTATACAATGTAAGACAGAATATTGGAATTGTATGGCAGCATTATCCTTTGTGGAAAGCGTTATCACCTTTAACGGGTTAATCTACAGCAGTGACATCAGCGCCCTGTACACACTGTGGTCACAAAGGCCTTTGTCCCTCCCAAGCTGTGACCAATGCTGTAGGTAATGGGTTCAATGCTGGTGAGTGGCCCCTGTGTAGACAATGTAGACACACACTCCAGGCTGGGGAATACTGTGTGTAGGTGGGACACACACACACATGTGCATCTCTCTGATGGTTCAGATAATTTAACAACAACACATTGCACTGACACACGGTGGCGTGTGTGGTGTTATGGGCCTGGGTTTCATCATGGACTGGACACCCAGCTGCCCCCAAATTACATCATTGTGGTGAATTGCGTAACTCAGAGCAGATAATGTTTTGTTTGCACACGGCTCAAACTCTCCCAGGATTGTGCGGGTAAGATAGCTCAAAGGAGCGTTCCCCAGTTTCGTTTAAATAAGACCACGTTTTATGCTCGTGAGAACCACTGTTTTTGCTTGAGCTGCCATTCGTGGATGAATTTGGCACCGTGAAGATGGTCAATCCGATGATAATCAGAATGGAAAAAAATTACTATCCGATTCTCGCTGCTGTTGGAATTCCTGGCAAGTGATTTATCCAATTCAGTATTTAGGTTAGTTTACAGTAAATTTTGTAGCCTGCCTCAGTTTAGCAATCTCAGCAAATGCTGTTTTGTGTAATCCTTGAAATTCTCTGTTTTCCTATTTCATGATACTGACCACTGACGATCAAATAAATTGTGAGGACGTAAGTTCTTAATTAAGTGTGGTAGTAAGAATAAAAACTTAGTAACAAATCTCCTTTTTGCCTGCTGATGTATTAGAGATTACAGGGCGTCATTCAAAAGTGAAAATAGATCATGTGAACCAGATGGCAATTTGATAATGTAATTTTTTATGATGCAAGATAATAATTGTTTAGACTTTTAGTAAATGGTTAGTAGTGGTTCCAGACTAATCTCTACTGCAGTTTACCGGCTGAATCAGGGAGGTGTGAGCTTCAGTTCTGTATTCGCATATTGGACTCCATCAACAACCAAATAATCACCATTTGTGAAGCGCCTTTCACAAATGGGAGCGTTTGAATATTTAAATACAATGCTGGGTTGCAAAGAGGTTCAATCTCTCCTCTCCCATTTGCCGCATTCAGAGAATTCTTTAGTTTAAGTATACAAGTATAATCAGAAATAATCGAATATATCCGATCGATTCCTCTTACCAAAAATACCATTTGCAAAGCACACTTTACATTGCATGTTATACAGACAGGAATAATGTCTGTATAGCAACGATTCGTGCATTTGATACAATATCATCTGTGGTCATCCAAAACTCTGAAAGAATGAGACAGAATTATTGCAAACACTGTATTGTATTCAAATGCAGCAGAGGAGTTACTGGGGTCATGTGCATATATTCGATTTTGTCTGATGACTTTTTATTTTTAAATTAAATCATTCTCTGAATGCGGCAAATGGTAGAGGAACGATTGGTTGATTCTCTGTACAAACACAGGATTGTATGTAAGCACGCAGTGAGGTGAGTGACCGATGATATCTCAGAAAGTTTGGAACAGAACACGGCGAGGTACTTGTTCCATTATTAGATGTCTTGAAAGAAGACAATTTGCTGATTCTAACGCCGGATTATTGATTTATTTAGCTTTTCTAAATGATGTTTATGTCTCTCAGTATATCTCCGTTTGTGCGTATCTCTATTAATGTGATTACTTATATATCTGAACGACAAATTTTCTAAATGTAGCTGTATCTCTGACAGCATTTCTCCCTTTCCATCTGTTGGTATGTGTTTCTCTCTGTTGTTATGTGTTTTTCTACCTGAACAAGAGCGACTATCTCTGTCTGTCACTTTCCTTATCTGTGTTCTTGTGCCGTTCGCTTATTGTGTTGTTTCTTGTTCATCTTCCTGTGTGTATCCCGTAATTTACGTGATAGTCTGTTTCTATCCATCCATTTCTCATTCCCTCCTTTCCACCGACCGCGCACTATCTCCGCACATTTCTCTCACTGTCGCTCAGTCTCTCTATTTTTGCATCGCCTTCCCCCCCAACCCCTCCCCTCTCCCACGCCCCCTGTCCACTCAACACCTCCACGTATTCTCTGAGTCAGGTTTCTGCGGGAAGAGGGGTGGTGGAGAGCGAGACAGGTTCATTATAATCTGTAATAATGAATATCTATGTCTGGTCTTTTCTCTCTCTCTCTCTCTCTCTGTAGTCAACATATTGGCGATTGTGATCCTGGCTCGAGGCAGGTGCGGTCTCTCCAAATGCATTTCCATTTATCTGTTGGCAATGTCAGTGGCTGATCTGATGGTGGTTATTGTCTCGGTGATTTTTGTTCACACTATTCCTTTTTATTTCACATTTCCGTTCGTGAATATCACCCCCGTGTGCCGGGTGCTATTAACACTGGAATATGTAACAAAGGACACCTCTGTCTGGCTCACTATCGCTTTCACCTTTGATCGATTTGTGGCCATCTGTTGGCAAAACCTCAAAGATAAATATTGCACCGAAAAAACAGCTGCTGCAGTGATAGCGGGGTTGAGTGTTTTTTTCGCTGTGAAAAATATTCCCGCATATTTCTTATTTGAACCCAAGACCATAATTGACAAGACACCCTGGGGATGCAAAGTGATACCAAGCTATTCCACTTCACTCTCATGGATAATGTTTGCCTGGCTCAGCGTCACTCTCACCCCTTTCCTCCCGTATGTTGTGATTTTGCTGCTCAACGCCCTGACTGTCAGCCACATACTGGTGGCCAGTCGGGCCCGCAGGAGATTGCGGGGACACAGTGATGGGGACAGAACTAGAGGTGAGAGAGACAGTGATCCAGAGATGAAAAACAGGAGGAAATCCATCGTTTTACTGTTTGCTGTTTCTGCTAATTTTATATTGTTATGGATGACATATATTCTATATTTCTTATATTGGAAGATTGCAAACGACACTTGGTTCTCGGGGTATAATGATCCTAAGTATATTATCTGGCGATCTGGCTTCATGTTGAAATTATTGAGCTGCTGTACAAACACTTTTATTTACGCTGTGACCCAGACTAAATTCAGGGAGGAGATTAAGAAAGGGCTGACATATCCCATTACTCTAATTATTAGATCATTTCATTGACAAACTTTGCCAGTGATTTGTATGTGTGTGTCTTTGTGACGGGATAGACACAGTGACGGGTTCCCTATCAGCCTGCCCGTCCTATCATCAAGTAGCACTTGATAATGTTTTCTGGAGATTATAAAGTGAACCAAATCAATATTTATGAATAAACGTGTATCACAGAATATTCTGAAATTATTGCTAAATGTATTCACTCTATAATTGTGCGCAGAACACAGCAGCCAGTTACGCAATGCAGTGACCCACAAACATATATGGATTCAAAATACCTACTTATTTATTTTTTCTCGAGCAATTCTTATTAATCATGTGGTGTAAGGAAACTTGCCCAAAGGTGTGCCCTGCTTAGAATTGAACCCAGATCACTGGCTTGCAAGGAGCGTGCTCCAATCACTGAGCTAAAGGATTCCACACCTGTCAGTGCATTGTCGCTGTTAGTGCTTGATTCTATGCCACTGCGTGTATCTGTGCAAGCAAAATGACTGGAGAGACAGAGAGAGTGTTAGCACAACATGTATGTGAGCGTGCAGTCCTTTATCTAGATTTGTGTGTGAGAGAGAAAGGTAGAGAGGGAGTGAGTGCTGCAAGATATTGCTTTGTGAAGTCCTGTAGTTCATTGGTTGTAGCACTTGCCTTAAAAGCGTGAGACCTGTGTCCGAATCCAAACAGTTCAGCGCTAAAACTTGGGAACGCTTCCTTAGTACACACGTCGAATTATAATCCCTAAAAAAAAACTTTTAGAAATTGGTCATTTAAATCAATGACTGTTTGTGGGGCACTGCTGTGCGCAATTGGATGCCCTGTATTGCCCACACATATACTTTCAATTCACTTCAAGGTATATTTTTTGAAGCGGTTTGAGACACAGATTAGAAGATTCCAAAAGTGCTCTATCAAATGTAAAGATTATTATTAAGACGTAAAAGTTCGTTCCGAATGAGCTAATGAGACTAACACAGAAAGTAGAAATAGAATCTGGCAGTGGGATACCGGATGCGGTTTTCTCAGTAAATTGGAAGCTTTGAGTTGAAAATAAATAAATTTTGCAAAGAACGCTTGCTCTGTTTTGAGTGTGATTTTGTGTTTGTAACACATTCGCTGTTTTGGGGGGGGGGGGGTGTACAATGTACAATAAGGTGTCGTATAACACAAGTCACATCATTTCTTACGCATAGTAATCATTTAACCTGCTCGATATTTTGACATTCTCGTGTTCCCATTCACTCTGATTTTGCTGGCCAACTTTCTAACTGTCAGACACATTTTCGTGGCAGTAGAGCCCACAAATGATGGTAGGAGTACGGAAAAAAAGACGGGAATAAAGGTTTGAGTGAGTGAATGTGTGCGCAAGTTGCTGCCGCGTTTCTCCCACACATTCCATCGTCCATCCGTGTTACAATATGTTCTTTGATGCTCTTTGAGACATTTTGATGAAGTGTTACGGCGCTGTATCGATTCTAAGTAATACTATTATTCATATTGTTAACAATTTACCCATTCCAAGAATAAGCCATAGTGCCTTTCAGGTCACCGTTCCTCACACAACCCTCTCCACGTCGACGTATAACATGAACTCTTTCCTTATAGTTTGTAAAATAATTCAAAGTCAACTCACTGGGGAACTAATTGATTACGTAGTTTACAGTTTAATTTGCTTAGTGATGTACAAACGTATCACAACAACAAAATTACACTCGCATAGATTTAGTAGACTGAAGCCTTGAGTTACATGTGGAATTATGACATGATCGATTCTAAGCATTATTATTATGAATAATATTGTCATTTTCCCCAAGCACGAAACAAGTTACCTCTCATCACTCCCTTCTTCACACATCCCACCCCACATAAAGCGATCATTTGAACTCATTCTTCAAAAATGGTTCGTAAACAACACACTGCAAAACTAATTAAATACTTGATTGACAGTATTAATTATTCGTGGAGTACAAATGTAACAACCATATGCATTGAATCCTTGAGCTGCTTGTGGAATTAGGGCTATTCAATAAACCATCACGATAAAAAATTTCTAACTGCATGTCGTCCAAAAAATATGGAGTCAGTTCACTTTAAAGGGTATCTTGTGAATCACTACAAATACATTTCGAAGGTATGAGATGAGGCAACCACAATAATAATATAATTAAAATTGTATAACGCCTTTCACGTCAGGAGTACGTCCCAATGCGTTCGACAGTATTTCTCTCAAAGGTGAACTGAGGACAGGTGGAGGGAGACGGAAGGCGGGGATTTGGATTTGCCGATGGGTACATTAAACATGAGAGTTTAGAGGCGAGATTTGTAGGAAGCCAGGGATCGACGGGGAAGGGGGTTGCTGGGATGGGGAGTGGGGGGGGGCGAAGAAAGGGACTGCACGATAGAGTTCCAGATTTTGTTGGCAGAGTGGCTGAAGGCTCGCCCGCCAATGGTGGTGCGGGTAGGTGGGTCGGTGGACTGGCCTTACTGAGCAGATGTGGCAGGCAATTTGGTGAGGGATTAGCAGGTCACGGCAGCAGGGTGTGGCAAGGTTGTGGAGGGCTTAAATGTGAGGCACTATATCAAGTTCAAAAAATATTTTTATTACAGGAAATTGGGGATCATTTGTAGGCTTCCTGTGAGGCCATGGAGCAAAATGCAATTTTAATAATATATAATAAATCCTGGCATATTTTATTGCATTTGTTAACGTCATCGACGTGTCTCCGAGCGCTTCATAGACTGGGCTGTCCTGTGCTGCAGGAACGCGTGGTGCTATTGGGTAAATACACAAGAACATAAAAATCAGGAGCAGAGGTAGGCCATTCGGCCACTCGAGCCTGCCACCAATAAATAAGATCATGTCTGACATTCTAACCCAACCCCACTTGCCCCGCCTTATTGCCATGTCTTTTAATCCCTTGATCGATAATAAATCTATCAATCACAGGGTTCAATGTGTTCAAGGACTTAGCACCTGTAGTTTTGTGGAGAATTCCATAAATTAACTAACTTCTGAGTGAAGAATTATTTTGTCAACTCAGTGCAAATGTACTGATCGCTAATTTTAAGGCTTTGTCCCCAGGTTATAGTTCCTCCTACCATGGGACACAGTCTCCGACTGCCGATTCTGGCATGCTCCTTAATAATATTATACGATTCTATAAAATACACTCTCATTCTGCCATATTCAAGAGAATGCAGGCCTAGTGTAATCAACCTGTCTTCATAGCTGAACTACGTCACCCCAGGAACAAACCTAGGTGATGATTCCCTAGGGGAACTAGTTAATTACTTAATTCACAGTTTGATTTAATTGGTGATCTGCAAACGTAAAACAACAACAAAATTACACTTATCTAGAGCTCATATATTGAAGCTTTGAGATTTAAGACTTGATCGATTCCAAGCATTAACATTAATAGAGAATTCCATTAATTGACTACCCTCTGAGTGAAGAAGCATTTTGTTAACTCACAGCGAAAGGGCTGACCCCTTATTTGAAAACTGTAGTTATCATTTCTCCAACCAGGGGAAACATTCTGCCACTGCCTACTCTGTCTTGCCCCTTAATTTTGATAGGCTACGATACGATTCCCTATAATACTTCGATATTCTAGAGAATATAGGCCTAGATTGCTCAACTTATCGTCACAGTTGAACCCCCTTATCCCATGAACCGACCTCGTGGTGCACCCACTTCAAAGCGAGTATTTACTTTCTTAAATAAGGAGGCCAAACCTGCACACAATATTCTAGGTGTGGTCTCAGGAAAGCCCTCATCAGTTGTAGCAACACTTCCCAAATCTTATATTCTAACACTTTTGTAATTAACGGCAACATGCCTTTTGCACAAAACAGAAACATCTGTATTCTTCTGTTCATTAGTAAAACTAAGATTTTCCTGTGCACAGAAGTATCTCCCCCTCCCACCCCCCACAAACTTTTCATAATATGCTTTGCGGGTTAGATAAAAATTCAGCAAATCTATCTTTGCTATCAAGGCAATGCACGGCTTTGCCTCGCCTATCTCTCCGACCTGCTGTCTCCCTGTCAGTCTGCCCGTCACTCTTTTAGCGGATTCTGGCCTGCTCCCATGTCCCAAACCAATCCGCCTTTCTATCGCTGGCCGGGCTTTCAGTCTATCTGCCCAACACTCTAGAACTCCATCCCGCAATCCCTTTGCCTCACTTCCTCCCTTTCTTCCTTCAA
>JAAILG010022742.1:0-11925 GCA_012026655.1 Hydrolagus affinis | reverse complement strand
TATTATTATTATTATTACGCAGGTGCGCACACTTTGCATATACCCATTTATACATGACTCAATTCGCGACTGTTTGCGGGACTTTGCTACGCGCAATTGGCATTTTGCCCACACAAAAAAATACAGTCAATTCATTGTGTTCTGTGAAACATTTTGAGAGGTCTCAAAGAAGTGATAAGGCGCTATATTAAATGCAAGGGTTATATTATTATTATTATTATTATTACAGAGAGCCTCCAGAACATTGCCGGCTATGCTCATTGTTGGTTTGAGAGCGATCAGATACCGACCGGATAGTAATTCAGTCATTCAGTCACCCACCCGTGTCACTGCCACAGAGTTATTAAGATGAATATTTTAGTGGCTGTGGTGTGGCTGCTTTGACGAGGTTATCATTAGCTACTGCTGATTTATTGCCAAGCCTCAATACAGCAACACATCATCAGACCAGATAAGGCAATCACAGGCCTCGGCTCACACTCTCTCTCTCTCTCTCTCTTGTCCTCATAGCTTTCACTCATTCTCCTCAAAACCAGGTTTATCCCACTCACACAACCAGTGTCGCAATCAAACCACAAAGAGATTTTTTAGCTCTCTTTCAGCCACAGGAATCTGCAATTTCACTTGTTATGTAAACGGTAGCAAGAGATCAGTGGAGGAACGAACGAGAGATTTGCTCAACAGTCTAACTCGTGCTGTGGCTGACCCGGAAGTGTGGACAGACAGTGTAGTAGAGGGAGCTTTACTCTGTCTCTAAACCCGTGCTGTACTCTCACACTCGGCAAGCCTAATAAATCAGGAAGAATAGACAACGAGAAGCTGTAAGTTAATTCCTCAGCTTCCTCGGGTATCTTATGTAATAGAAAGGGAGGAAGAAATGATGCTTTAGGTGTACATATCATCAGTCAGAGGACAACTTGAGTACTGAGTTCAGTTTTGGGCACCACATCTCAAGAAAGAGATATTGGGCCCTGGAGAGGGTGAGCAGTGCAGCTCTCTCCAGAATGTTACCAGGCCTAAAAAGGGTTAAATTACGAGGAAAGGCTGCGCTAACTTGGGATTGTATTCCCTCAAGTTTAGACAATCGAGGGGTGATTGGATTGAGGTATTTAGGATGATTAACACATTTGATAGGAGAGATAGGGAGAAGAAGCTATTTACTCTGATGAGGGAATCGAAAACAAGTTAGAACAAAGCCATTTCTACAACAACAACAACAAAATTACAGTTATATAGCCACAATCTGGAATTCTCTCTCCCAAAAGGCTGTGGATGCTGGATCCAGCCATACCTTCAAGAAAGAGGTTGGTAAGATTTTCGGTAGGTCAGGGGCATCAAGGGATATGGGGAGAAAGCGGGAAATTTGAATTGAAAAGATCAGTGGAGGTACAGATCTGCCATGGTCTAATTAAATGGTGGAACAGACTCGAAGGGCTGAATGGCCTACTCCTGTTCCTATATTGACCGCCTCTGAAACTCCTGCCCAGATCAACAACAACAAAATTACATTTGTATCGCGCCTTTCACGTCAGGAGGACCTCCCAAGGCGCTGACGCACACATACCTCCGCCCCTATGCTCTTACCAGATATATACATCCACATACCACTCTCCTGTCCCATACACACGCGCACACAATCCACATGTGTACCCTCCCCCACCCCCTCCACGCACATAGCTGGTCACAGCCAGGAACACTGACTAACAGTTTCAGTTGAAACGCTAACTGTGCCTGAGCGAGAGGAAGTGAGGCTACACACTGCGCTTTCATTTCACACTTTGCCTGTTCCATCACAGCAACTCTGAGCCCAACCCCGCCCACCCGCCCCCTCGCTCCCCTGTCTCAGCCGTACCTCCCTGTCCCCTGCCCCAGACGACTGCGACAGAGAGAGCGACGAGGGGGAAAGGAGAGCTCTGCGTTGTGACAAACCACTATTATTCATTTCAGACGTTTACGATTCTGTGCCTCCAAATGATTCTGTCATCGAGAGTTAGTCACCAGCAGTCATGCTCGGCTGCTTTCGTTTCCACAAGCCTGCGATTTGTTTCACCGCAGCGTCTGCCCTAACCACAGCATGTGACACAGACACACACACACCCTGAGGGACTGTGCTCTGAGTACGCCACTCACCTCACAATTACACACAATTGCTCTGAGACACAGACTGTCAACACACCACAGGTCACTGGGTGCAAACTACCCTGTATGTTATACAATTAACACACACTGGTACTGGCTCCAATTCTGTTGTTTGTTATACTGTACAACACCGTGTATCACTGGCTGTAACTCTCTGTGTATGTGATATAGCACACCATACTGGGTATATCACTGTGTCTATATTATATCACACCGCGTGCTGTATATTTATGGAATTCTCTACCCTAAAAGGCTGTGGATGCACAATCCTTGAACATATTCAAGACTGAGATTGATAGATTTCTTATGGATAAAGGGATTAAGGGATATGGGGATAAGGTGGGTGGGTGGGAGTTAGATTAAAAGAACAGCCATGATCTTATTGAATGGCGGGGCAGGCTCGAGGGGCCGAATGGCCTACTCCTGCTCCTGCATCCTATGTTCGAATGTCCCTATATAATGTCGCGGAGCAGATTACACGATGAAACCACCTGCACAATTTCCACTGAAGCGGATTCTGGTGGGGAATGTTGCTGTTCACATTGGAATCTCCCTCACTCTAAAATTCCCCGCAAACCCACTGCATCCCGGAGTTTCCCCGGGTTAGAAGGAGTCACTGCCGCCGACTGTCGTGGGAGCCACGGTCAGTGTTACAGCCACTCGGGCCCCTCGGCTCAGCAACAACAACTTGCATTTATAACAACAACGACAACAACTTCGATTTATACAGCCCCATCACACGGGCTAGCTTCCCAGAACCCTCGAGACTTCCCGGGGGATGGAAACACAGGGTTAACCTTCCCCCTCCCCGGTGATTCCCATCTCCAGCCCCCGTTGAATCCGGATTAATATTTGGCAGGACACGCTGTGAAGCGGGGCGAGGATTGGGAAGGAGAAGTCGCAAAGTGAACCGGGACGGAACCTCCGCTGGGAGTGAATCGGGGGAGCAGGGAACGGCAGTCACTCCGCTTCAGGAAGAGATTGACGGTCGGAATTTCGCCGCTCCGGAGATCCGAGGAGTTGATCCGCTTAGTCGCACGGATTGGTAAACTTGCAGGTTCCACTCGCGGTGCAGTGGCCGATCTCAGTGTATACTGGAACAGGGGGCTGATCTCCCCCTCCACCCCCCCACCCCCGTTTACCCCACAGAATCCTGAGACTAATTGTGTCTCCAACACTACCTCCAACCCAACCCACCTGTATCAAAAACAAAAGTAGCTGGGGAAACTCAGCAGGTCAAGCAGCATCCATGGAGAAAGGTAAAAGAGTCAACGTTTCGGGTCTACAACCCTTCGTCACCCCACCTGTGTTGGGTGACTGTTGCTTCTGTTTAGTAACTGTACTTTGCCTACAAATATACAGTCAGTACACTTCATGGTAAAATCACTCTGAGACATCTCGATGACATGATGAAGATGATTATATTCTTACTATTTATATATACAGTATTATTTATATATTATAAATCTATATATATATAAATATATATAATTTCTCCCCTTGGCCTGTTCATTAATTCCCCATTTACCCGCTGGGAAAAATCATACACACACCTCAAAGCTGAGTGCAAAATGGCTGCTGCCTTTGCCTACAACATACAGAGTCACTACACTTGACAGCAACTTGTTGTTGAGTACTGTAAGGTGTTTTAAAGTTTATTATTGTCATTATCTCTGTAATTAGGCTCTCTCCCCACACACTCCCCCCCACCACACACTCCCCACACACACATACACTCCGCACCAAGCACACACTCGCCTCCACACACACACTCCCCACCGAATACACACACTCTCCCATCAAACAACACACACACACACACACACACTGCCAACCCCTTCCCCCATGGCTTTGCAAAGTAATTCACTGCAAAACGCTGTTGAGAATGTCAAGAGAGTGAGGAAGTGAGCCCTCAGCTGAGACCGATAACAATGGAGTCCAAGATACCAGGGGAGGAGGCGCTGGTGGGAAAATAAGTTGGCTTCTCATTTCGTTCAGATCACACACTTCGCTGTTTCTAAAAAAAGCCACACAGCGATCCTGAGATCCCTTCAGACACTTCCTATTTCCCCAACACTCCACCCCACCCCCCCGTCACCTCCCGATCATAGCCCGGGCTGCGTCAGTTGACCAGACAGTCACCACCAAACGTAGGAAGTCACCAGCACAGCCACACACCCCCGTCACCCCGACCTCCACCGTCAGCCAGGGTCATTGTTCATCCATGACACCCATTCCCAAATACCAACAGGGACTTTTCCCACCCACTTCCCCCCACTCCCCACCCCCCACCCCCCAGCCTAGTGAAATTACTCAGGAAAGCTTAACGTTTGTGGCCTTTCTACACAGCCACAGTACATTTTTAATGACTGAGGTGAATAAATGTTGGTTAGGTCAGGGTATCAAGGGTGAGTAAATCAGCCATTTAGGAGGGAGAGTGTGTGGGTGGGGTGTGTGTGTGTGTGGTGACGGGGACAGATGGGGGGGGGGAGGACTGTGTGTGTGGTGGGGGGGGGAGAGGAGTGTGTGTGGGGGGCGAGGAAGTGTATGTGTGTTGAGGCGGACGTTGTGTGTGCAAGTTGAGGGTATGTGTGTAAGTGTGTGTGTGTGTATATCAGGGTCAGGAATGCCCATACCTGGCCAGTTCCCCAGCTGACGCTCTGGCTTAAAAAGGGAGGGAGATAACTCACGGTGTAGTCCGAGGAGATACGTGTACCCCCCACATCCCCCCTACGCCCACCCCCAACCCCTCTACGCACACCCCCACCGACGAGGAAGGAAATCAAGTCTCTTGACATCTCAAAAGGTCGATTCTGAAGCTTTGGCGAAAAACAAAATTTTTCTTTGAATACCTGGAACGTTTGGTGGGTGGAGTGTTATTACTTCACGTTACGGTTTCCAGTCAACTCCTCCCCGTGTGGTAAAGTGTCTGATGACAAGGGGATTTGGAGCAGATAAGGAGACGGAGGCTGAGTGTGGTTGCTCTCTCTCTCTCTCTCTCTCGTGCTCTGTTGTGGGTGATAGCGTGCAGAGCTGCTAGCGACTGACCACAGTACAGTTTCAGTGGCGCACTCACACATCTCGCGCTCATTCACGCCCTGACCCAGGTCACAGCAAGAGCAAGAGAGAGACAGCCGCACACCGCCAGGTCTCGCCCCGGCTCGGTTCAGAAGCACCCATTATGATAACCAATAGTCATTGCGCTTGGTCCAGATCTTCATCACGCCTTCCGAGACGTCTTATAGCTTCACAAAACATTCTGTCAAAGTGGTTTGACTGTATACTTTGTGGGTGACATGCGCACAGCAGTGTCCCCCAAACAGTCGTGGATTGAATACAATCCTTCCAATATAATACAAATTACATTCTGGGAGGAGGTCCCAAGGCACTGGACAGTCAGATATTTGGACCCGGGCAGCTAGGTGTGGTGGGTGGGGTGGGGGTGGGGGAGGCGGTGGAGGGTATTGGGATAAGGGAGGGTGGAGGGCAGTGAGGGTAGCCGAAAGCACGATCGAAGAGGAGGGTTTTGAGATGTGCTTTGCCTCTGGGCCAGGAGGAAGTAGGGCATTGTTGTGACACCCACGGAAACACATCACGGTGCTTAAGAATATCGAAACCAGACCGAGAGTCTCACGAATGCGTCACCTCCACACAGAAATTCCATGTCTGGAACAGAACTCCATTCTCTCTCCCTACAGAGATCCCCTGCCTACTTAATTCCTACTTAAATACAGTACACAGAGCATCAGGCGCCGGTTGGCAAAAGCCAAGGTTTGGGAGCCTCTGATCTCATCACCTACTGTCTGTCCTCCATCCAATTTTTTCCTGTGTCTTTCGTTCCCCGCCCCCTTCTCTGCGTGTCGTGATAAACTGCCCCACGTCTTCCCATCGACACACAGTCACTACACTTGTCAGCGACTCCCTTTGAACGCTACAGTGGAGGCTGCATCGCCGCCGCCACCGCAACAACAACGGACAGTTTGCAGCCAATGTGAAAGGCGAGGCAAAAACGGAAATTGTTGCTGTTGTTTTTTTTTCAAAATTAAAAAACAAAGCACCAGAATGAGCGGCTGATTCAACAACGACAAAGATTGCATTTATATAACCTTTCATGTCGTGAGGACGTCGGTGATTCAGGTGAAACTGGGAGTGAAAATGCGTGAGGTGGGAGGGCGGGCAGTTTTTTTTTGGGGTGGGGGTGGGGGGGGGAAAGATACCCTATATACTGGAATAAACCGTAGGGAAATTGAGAAAAGCTGCCTTTCCACTGGCCTGAATCGCAAGAAATGAAATACATTTCAGAAAGTGAAATGAATAGCGATCAAACCCCTGGGGACCTTGATTGGGAGATAGATAAATAAACTTGTTAATAAAATAGAAAACTGTGCGGGCGAGAGGGAGGGAGGGAGGGAGGGAGGCTGAGAGTTTTACGCTCAAAAGAGAGAAATAACAGTGACACTTCCTTGGCGCTGCAGTCTAAAGGCTCCCGCTTGTCTGTCCGCCCGTCCGAACAATTTTTCCCATTTTACTTGCTAATTGAGAGCGGGGTGGGAAGGCGGGGAGGGGTTGGGTGGTGTTGGTGTTGTTTGTGGGGGGGAGGGGGGGGGAGAGGGGGTCGGGGGAGTGGGATACAATGGGGACATTGTAAGACACTACGCCAGGAAGAAAGAGCAGATGAAACACGGGACTGTTGCCAAAAGAGCTCGTTTCATTCATTCATCTCTCTATCCTCTGTGCTCCAAATAATAAATATTAAAAAAAAACCTTGGGATCCTTAAAACTATCTAATGGGGAGTGATGGTGGGGGGTGGGGGGTGGGGGGGCTGGGGTTCGAGGGGGGCTGGGGTTCGAGGGGGGCAGAGAGAGAGAGAGAGAGAGAGAGAAAAGGCTTTGCAGGAACATTAGAGGCAAGCTTTAAAGAGGAGCCAAGAACTGTTCAACGCTAACTCTCGGTGCCTCCCTCTCCTGCCCCTGCAAATCATTTGGAGGACAGCGCATTGCAAAGCTGTGTCAGTCTAATTAGATTCTGCCTCTCTGTGTGCCTCCATTGTCGGCTGGGAGGCACGTGAGGAGCAAGCCAAGTCCTGGAGCCGGGGAAGGGGGCCCTGAGACACAGGCACACAATAATTAGTCACACAACATTAATCTGTGGCATTAACAATAGCCCTCGGACTCCAGCTGCCGCCGTGTGTAAGAAAGAAAAACAGATTTCGAGCATCAAGCTCCCGCACTGCTCCAGCACAGTGGCATTGCTTTTAGCCAGTGAAAGAGAGCGTCACAGGCCTTTGTCTGTCTGCCTGCCTGCCCGACTGCTTGCCTGCCCTGCCCTGCCCTGCGTATTGGCTCAGCGCAGCTCAGCTCAACACAGCACACACAATGCAGGTGGCTGCCAGGCCAGCCTGCTATTCAGGGCACAGAATGGGGACGCCTCTTCTACAGCCAGGGAGGGAGAGAGGGGTGATGGAGGGAGGGGGGCGGTGGGGGGCGGTGTGCGGAACGGAAAGAGACAAGAGGGAGGAAGGGAGCGAGGGTGAGAGAGAAAGAGGAGGGAAAGGAGGGAGAAAGGGAAAGAGGGACAGAAGGGATGCGGGAGGGAGAGAGCGCGAGGGAAGCAGGGATGTTTTGATGGAGGGAGAGACAGACAGAGGGAGGGAGGAAGGGAGGGAGGGACAGAGGGAGAGATAAGGAAGGAGCAAGGGAGGGCAGGTTTTAAAAATCGAATACAAATTCTCAATCGGATTGAAACCTAAAATTAAGGCACTCAATAAATCTAACAATTAGGACTCTCTCTCACACACACACACACACACACACACTGTTCTTCTCACCTGCTCTCAACTCTTATCACTCTTTTTCCCTCTTACCGTTTCTTCTCTGGCTGATTCTCTCTCTCTCTATCTCTCTCTGACACACACACACACACACACACTCTTTCACTCTCTCCCTCCCTGGTGTCTTTCAGCTCTCTCTTTCTCCCTCTCGCTCGGTGACTGTTACACTCCGCAATTTAAGGAGCCACACCGCGCCTGTGACTGGAGTGATTCTGGCCACCGTCAGAGGCTGGTTGGGAGTATGGTTTGGACGGTTCACACAGAGCCTCAGGAGACAGGAATGTCCCACGAGATGGGACAGGATCCCTCCCCAGGATCTGCAGTGATAATGATCCATAACTATTAAACCCCAAAGCTTCAGATCCCTCGCCAACAAATTACATTTGAACAGCGCCATTCAACACCAACAACTTTGATTTATATAGCGCCCTCCTCGCCGGACGGCGTCTCAGAGCGCTTAAAGAGCGTCTCATTCACGTCAGGAGGACGCCCCCAAAGCGCCGGACAGTCAGGGATCCTCACCCAAACCGGTGGTTATCTAATAATAAATAATAATCCGTGCATTTGATATAGCGCTTTTCACATCTTATCGACGTCCCAAAGCGTTTCACGGAATATACTGTAAAGTGAATTGACTGTATATTTGTGGGCAAAACGTGGCAGGCAAACGCACGCAGCAGCTTCCCCACAAACAGTCGAGGATTGAAATGACCAATTTGTATTGTTGTGTTTTTTTCTGGACGGATTATTATTAGGCGTGTGGAGTAAGGAAATTTGCCCACGGTTTCTCCCTGACCTGCCTGTAGGGTAGGGGTAAGAGGGTGACCGATCGCATGGTCGAAGAGGAGGCTCTTGAGACGAGTCTGGAAGGAGGCGAGCTGACCTCACACACAGGCCAGAGAGCAGCTCCACACCCCACTGTCCCTTCACATCATGTTTTTATGATGGGAATTCCACAGATATTACAGTACATATCATATTGTATATAATCTTCATATTATTATACAGAGGGAACCAAAAAAATCTTATTTTTCATTATCTAAAAAGTAAACATCACAAGACTTATCAGACATTGTAACAGTATCACAGTATATTATATATGTGGTAATAAAAACATACATTATATAACAGATTTTATATATATATATATCTACTGTAAAAGCCCATTTATCCGGCACCCTCGGGACGTGGCCAATGGTGGTTAAAGCGAGTGCCGGATATTCAGCCGAAAACGCAAAAAATGTTAAAATAATAATTAATGGATTTTTCCGGATAAATTCCGGTTAATCGAATGCGGACCTTTTTTTTTGATGTGCCGGTTATATGGAAGTTAGTTGATCGGGTGCCGGATAAACGGGCTTTTCCTGTATACATATGTGGTATATTAGGAGATTATCATTCCAGAGGGTCTGACCCGAGACATCTAGGATCCAACAGGTAAAATCTGTGTTGCGATCCCATCCCAACTCTGTCTCTGTGTCTCGATCTACGCCCTGGCCCCATCCCCTAATCCCCCAATACACCCCGGCACCAACTCACACCTGGTCACGCTCACTATCGCTCACTAACAGTAAACATGTGCGGCCACAGATTTTACACGCCAGAAACACGCGCCAGTCAGTAAACACACATATCAACGCAGAAGTCACACCAGATCTCACCCCCGGGGACACGAGGCAAGGCGTGTGCAACACGGAACTTACACACCGACCACAACAACAACAACACCACACAAGGCCTGCAACACGGTACTTACAGGCAAACCTCGGTCCCGTTATCCCGACGGCTACACTTCCCGGCATTGTGGCAGGATTCTGTGGGATACGAACACCTTAAACCTGCAAGAGACGGGACAGAATCAGTACAGCAACATCCCCACCTCCGCCCCCCTCAAGCCCCCCACCCTTGCCCGTACCTCCAACATCGCTGATAAACATTACACACCATTGCTCTCCTCATCGCAGCCCAGCAGAAATGGACAGGCACCAGAAACCACAGGGAGAATAACATTTTTTGAGCTACTTTATGCAATAGTAACTGCGTATACAGACTTCGCTCCCCGCCTTTCCCTCGTGGAGGCGGGGGGTGGGGGGGGGGGGGGGGGAGCTTGCTCTGGGACCCAAGTGACTGCTCTCTCCCCCTTCCCCCGGGGGAAATCCCCTCTAGCACACACTCCCAACAGGGAGCATTGAGGGGTGACAGGGAGTAACAGCTGCGGGGGTCCTCATCTTATTTGGCACAGGGAATGGGTTGAGGCAAACCTGGGCAGTTCTGCCTGGATGCCCAATGACTCTACCGTGGCTGGAGTACCGGATCCGGCCACAGGGAGGCACTGCACTCAGTGATTGATACCTGGCGCACTGGGACGTTGGGGGCTTGGGGCAAGGCTGAAGGTAATTTTGACGGCTTCAGTGTTTTCTACACCACCTGCCTACAACCTCCACCACTTTCAAAAGTACTTCACATGTAATTGCTACATAGGGAAGTGAATGGGTATTTTGTGAGTGGGCGGGGGAAGCCATTTTAATAATAATAATAATAATAATCCTTGGATTTGATACAGCGCTTTTCACTTCTTCTGGACGTCTCTCGGAATATACTGTAAAGTGAATTGAATGTATGTTTTGTGGACGAAACGCGGCAGCCGATTGCGCCCAGCAGTGTCCCACAAACAGTCGTGGATTGAAACGACCAATTTATTTCTGCTTTTTCTTCTCTCGAGCGATTATTATCAGGCGTGTGCGTGGAGTAAGGAAACTTGCCCACGGTTTACGCCCTGGCCCGGGAATCAAACCCAGGTCTCTCGCTTGCGAGGCGTGTGCTCTAACCACTCAGCTACAGGACTGCGGAAGGTGGGGGTGCATGGGAAGGTTTGAAGAAATAATGCGAAAGGCAGGTGAGGTAGCTGAGGCAGCAATAAAACGCAGAATTATATTTGTTTCGCGCCCGTCACGTCAAGAAGATGTCCCCATGCCCTCATAGTCAATGCCACACACCCTCCCCTGGCACCTGCTGCCCAGGTAACCCATAAAGGTGACAGGGGGGGAACGAGAGGTGATGTTGGAGAGAGCAATGTTTCAATCACATAGGTCTGGGATCAGTTGCAAGGATATTTGTGGAGGTTTCCTGGGGTATTTTGTGGTCGGGAGGAACAGAGGAAGTTTAGGTACTTTTAAACGAGAGAGGATCGGAGCTCAGGCAATGCCCAAAGCAATGGCTGGCACACCAAACTCACAGCAGCCATCAGCTGGTGGAGAGGAGGAGGGAGAGAGGCAGAGAGGGAGACAGAGAGAGGGGGAGAGAACCAGAGAGGGAGACAGAGAGTCAGGGAGCAAAAAACAGAGTGACAAGAGAAAAAGAGGCAGTGAGACAAAAGAGGCAGTGAGAGGGGAAACAGTGACAGTGAGAGAGAGACAGGGTAGACAGACAGAGATTGACAGACAGACATAGCGAGAGTGATACACAGAAAGACAGGAACAGAGAGAGAAAAACAGATGGAGAGATAGGCAGAGAGATAGCAGAGGGATAGACAGACAGACAGACAGAAATAGAGAGAAACAGACAGACAGAGAGAGACGACAGCTGCAGAGTAGGCACTCCGCAGGCTTCTAACAAAAGCAAATGAGGGAGCGAGGGAGGAGGCTAGGCAACCATTGATGGGGTGGCTGACCATTCACGTTCAGCTGCATTCATATAAACTGACATTACCAACACTCAGTCACCCCAACAAACCTTCTCACTCAATAAACCCATCTCTACCCCCCGCCCCCCCCCCCACCACGCAACTCAGTTTCTGCTTGACTGGAGGAAGGGGGGAGGGGAGGAAGAGGGGGGAGTATAAATAAATAATAAACCTTGCATTTGATATAGCGCCTTATCAGGTCTTCGAGACGTCTCAAAACACTTCACAGAATGTACTGCGGACTGAATCGACTGTAAATTTGGTGGGCAAAAC
>JAAILG010022741.1:0-11913 GCA_012026655.1 Hydrolagus affinis | reverse complement strand
GAAATCTAACAGGTGAGAGGCACCGACGAGCTCACGTCACCTCGCGCCTCCGGGTGGGACCAGCTGGACATTGCCTCTGGAATGTTCCGTGGGGATTAATTAAACACAACCTGTATTGTTGTGAAGCGCTCTGAGATGCTGTCCGGGGTGGAGGGCTGTATAAATCAAGGTTGTTGTTGTAAAGGCAAATTGCCACTTTTTGCGTCAATGGCAGCAATAGGAAGCTGCTCTAATGGGAAACCATTTTGAAATTGCCTGGCGGGAAAGGGTGACCCGCCTGCCTCACAGCCTCTAATAATAACAACAAAACATAGCATTAGCCTAAGCTCCTGTCATGTCGGGAGGATGTCGCCCCAAGGCACTACTCACTGAGCAAGTGAGAAGTGCTGAAGGTTGCAGCAGGTTCCAAAATGTACCACAGTTATTTCTGAAGAAGGAGTTCTACATCTGCAAAAGCAGAAAGTTGGAGGTTCTCTGACGAGACCAGGTGTCCATCACGGGAGAACCTTCATGAAATAATGTACAGGAAGTGGCAGTTTATTTTTGTTCTCTCGACCTCTCAGTAATTGTGTGGACATTGCATTTAGTGAGTCTTGATGCTGAAATGGAGCCAGTTATTGGTTTGGGCGATTGGGCAGAAGGAGCCGGACAGTCCAGGCCTGTAATTTACTGTTCATTCAACCTGATAATAAATATCAAACAACTTACCCAAATCTTCCCAGCAAATCCTTCTATTTCATAGACATGCAGTAAATAAGGATGATGTTATCGGACCCATTTAGTTTCTAAAACGGTGAGAGGGTGAGAAAATCCACCCAGATCTAGGCTTGAGCTTTTTTTTTGGGCATTTCAGAAAGTTTGGGATAAGCTGAAATTCAGCATTCCAATTTTGCGATTTTTTTTAAACTAAAAACTTTTTAAAACTTTGCAGTAAGGAGGCTTTAGAACGAAGAAGAGTCCAAAATCCGACAGTTCAGGCTTCACTGTAGGTAGGTACTGGTGAGATTTCTCACCCCATTTTCCCTGTTTCACCCCCTCTCCCCAGCATCAGAGCAGAAATCCCATTCAAGTTTCTGAACAGTGAGCAGTAAACCTTTGCCTGTGGTCTGACTTTGGTGGTTGGGATTAATTTGGATGCTGCTTTCCTTGTGGGAATCTTTAACTTGAAAACCGTTGTTATTTTTCATTAACAATGTTTCAGAAATATTTGGAAGCTGAACAGTTATTACTGCAGCCAGCTTGTCTTGGTGGGTGTGGAGAGGACCCACAATAAACAATAAACCCAATTCTCCCAATCGTTTTGCTCTGATAGTTTTGATATATTTCAGTGAATTTTCCCAGCGGTATCAGTGAGGTCAGATCACCTGCTTCTCTGCTTCTCTGAGTCCATGTAACAGTTTATTGCTGTTCCGTAAGCGAAATTAAATTTTCATCAAGATATTTTTCAATAGGAATGGGCTCCCGGGGCACCCATCAACATGAATGTTCCTCCATCTCTGTATCCTCGCCTCCTTGCAGCAATGCATTCCCTGTTTTTTGTACCATTTAACCACTGTCACTGAGCACAAAGATATTCAATCCAATCAGGACATATTTGCCATCAAAATGATGTTTTCCCCATGTGTTGAATAAAAATGTCTTATTGTATATATGAAATAATAATAACAATAACAACAGTAATCCTTGCATTTATTATAGCGCTTTACACATCTTCTGGACATCTCAGAACACTTCACAGGATAAAGTAAAGTAAATAATAAAGTGAATTGACTGTATATTTGTGGGCAAAACGCCACAGCTAATGGCGCACAGCAGTGTCCCACAAACAACCATGGATTGAAATGTTAAATTTTTTTTGAGGGATTATTATTAGGCGTGTGGAGTAAGGAAACCTGTCCAAGGTTTCGCCCTGACTGGAATTGAACCCAGGTCTCTCGCTCGTAAGGTGAGTACTCTAACCACTGAGCTACAGGGCTCCACAATATGAATGTTACAGAATTAGGAAATACAGTGAAATTAAATTTGCTTCGTTGCAAACTCAATTTGACAGTCAAAATTATTTAATAAACTATTGATAGAAACTGGAGTTGGGGTCACATGGGTTACATTTTGATACCATATAATGCATGTTTATGAATTGAAATGCTATTTCCTATTTTGTTGATGGAAGTGATATTCATTAATAAAGAGCATTGCAATTTCTCCTCATTTTCAATATGTACATTGACGACAGTAAACAAAGTGAGGTTCACACACGTCATTTTCCAGAAATTTCCAGAAGTTTGTCATTGGGTCAATTCTCTCCTCACACTGGAGGGCTGTGCGGCAGATGGCTTGCGGCGTTGGGAACTGGGAAAAACTTCAGAGCGCACAATGGGAATGAAATGAAACAGCAACAACTTCTGTGGTCGGAGGAGCCGCAGAGCAGAGCAAAGCAGTGGAGGACATCTAGTTGTAAAATGTCACCCTGACTCAGTTGATAGCACTTGTGCTTCTGAGGCAGATGTTTGTTGGCAAAGTCAATCTCACAGTCTAGGCTCTCCAATAACTCCACTTCAGTGCACTGCTGAGGTCCCACCTGTGGCTGGTCAGGAGGATGTTAAATATCCTATGGCATTATTTGAAAAAAAGAGAAGGAATATCTCGCAGTGTCCTAGTCAGAGGCCTGGACACATGTTTCTCTATGTTTTCTTCGGATAAAATTGATCATTCACTTCATGGCTGTTTATAGGATTTTGCTGTGCCAAATTTATCTGTCACCTCTACGTACAAATACAAAGTCATAGCACTTTAATATTAAATCTCTGAAGGCCTTTAAGATGTTTTGATGACCTGATAAGGCTCTATCTAGTTTCATTATTATTATTATCTACACACAATTTACTTCAGCCTCGAGGTGATTATATACAGCTGCTAATTAAGATTTTTTTCCGAATGTACATTGCTTCTGACTTCAAATACACGTTCAAATTCAAACTAGTTCACTCGTGTTTGTAAGAAATAAGCTCTGGGGTAACAACTGGATTTCGAAATGGTGCTGTTATAAATACCCTGACTTCCTCACAGCTAGTGTGGGCATTAAACAGCACAGTGTCACTGCCCGAGGGCAACGGGATAAACCTGGTCACTGCAGTTATTGGTATTCAACCTGTGTGTAAAGGAACAAGTGTTTTTTTGGGTGTGACTCCTTTAAAGGCACCTCAATCAAGGGAGTGAAGGCTGGACTCCAACCTGTACTAATTGGGCGCAGCAATAGGTAATGATTGAGCATCAGCGTAAACAGCACTGAGTTATATGGATGTACAGTAATATGGTAAAGTTTTTTTTAACAAAAACTTTCTTTTTCTTTGTTAAAACTGTTAATGTTCCCATGTCACTGTTCGAGCCGTGAAGGAAGTTCCTTCCAGTATCCTGGCCAAGAACCCAGATAAAATTGGTAGCTGTTTGTAGGACGTCGCTCTGTCACCTCTCGGCTGGACGATTCAGTGCCTTGGAACATCCTCCTGATGTGAAAGGCCCTATACAAGTGTAACTTTGTTGTTGCTGTATTCCAATTACTCTTAAATTAACTCTTTATTAGTCACAGCAACACTGAGGCCTGGACAATGTTTCTCTATTTACTACGATATTGCTCCTGTAGCTCAGTGGTTAGAGCACTCGCCTTACAAGTGTGAGACCTGTGTTCGAATCCAGGCAGGTCAGGGCGAAACCTTGGCCAAGTTTGCTTACTCCACACGCCTAATGATAATCCCTCCAAAAAAACCACAGTAATAAAAATTGGTCATTTTCAATCCACGACTGTTTGTGGGACGCTGCAGTGCACAATTGGCTGCTGCATTTCGCCCTCAAATATATACAGTCAATTCACTTTACAGTGTATTCTGTGATGCGCTTTGAGACGTCGATAAAATGTGAAAAGCGGTTTATCAAATGCACGGATTATTATTATTATTCCAATGCCCTCCTCGCTTGTCTCCACCATTCATAAAATCCAGGTTATTCAAAATTCCGCCGTCCGCATTCTCACTGGAACCAAACTTCGCTCCCCAATTACCCCAGTCCTTGGCAGACTTCACTGGCTCCTTGTCTCGGAGCTGATCGATTTCAAGATCCTCACCCTTGTTGTCAAATCCCTCCACTTCTCTGCACCCCCTACCTCTCTGACCTCCTGTCTCCTCACAACAGTACCTGTTACCTTCGCTCTACCAGGTCTGGCCTCCTCATTGATCCCTGAATCCCCCGTTCCACCGTCAGTGGCCTTCAGCCACTATGCTCCTATGCCCTGAGGCTCTGGAACTCCCTTCTTCACTCCCTTCGCCTCGCCCCCTCCTGTCCTATTTTTAGGTCGCGCCTAAAGACTTTTCTTTTCGCCCACGCTTTCAGTCACTTTTTTCCCCTTCCCCTGACTCGGCCTCGGAATCCGTTATTGTGAAGCGCTCTGAGACGCCATCTGGCATGGAGGGCGCTAAATAAATCAAAGTTGTTGATGTTGCACAAATTGACTGCTTCATTTACCCGCACAATACAACTACCGTCAAGTATGTTGCGATGTGATAAGGTTCTACATCTAATGCAAGTACAGAAATCTCCTAATCACTTGTCACTTTAAGGTAAAAGGGCTTTGTGATGGGTTATCTGGAGTGGTGTGTTAGGCATATGAATAAATACATAAATAAATGTGTCTGGGATATCAACAACACAATGACTTAAGTGGTAGTGACAAGTTAAGCCAGGGTTGAGTTATAAGGAGTTTATTGCCCTATTGTTGCATTTTATTAAATTGAATACATTTCTATGCCTCTGATGGATGGCATTTTCAGCAGTGATAGAGGCAATTATCTCCCATGGACAGGGTAGGCAGGGTAAGCGGTGCCTACCTTATGAAAATAAAAACTTTGAACTGTAGATGATTATTTAATGGTTTATATGTTTACAATGCACATTTTACATAATGCAAATGATTTTTAGTAGAAGCTACCAAAATTATTTACCAACGATTTTATATGCTTACCTTAAAAGCAACAGAAAGGCAGCCATTCCATTTTTTTACCCATTGAGTTGAATGTAGTTCCGATGCACATTCCTTTCTCATTGTCTCAGTAACGGGTGAAATAGGCACAATCTCCTGCTGCTTTTCCTCTTTCTATCCATTGCAATCAGATCACATTGAATTGCCATCTCCGCACAGGCGGATTTGCGGAAAAAATGACTGGGAAAAAGGCAGAGTCGGCTGCTGCCTTTGGGGGCATTTATGTCATAAAGCCACACCCCCAAAAGTGCCTACCGTGTCATTTCACCCACCGCACATCACTGCTATCTCACAGTATCTCCCCAGTTTAGCACCAACAATCGGCATAGAAAATTGGGCCTAGGGCACCTTTCCTTCTTGCCCTCTAACCCCCCCCACTCTCCCCAAACTGAATCTCAATACTTTGAGATCTCTGTCTCAGAATTCCTGCCTCACATGTTGCAAGTAAAGTTTGGATTAAGCATTGATAAATCTTGTGTGCATATTAAATATGGAATTTTGCCTTGGAACAATGCAGCCATTATTTCCTTTGTTTATTTTAAAATCACAATGTCTCAATATCAATATTTTTCTCAATATCAGAATGGATATGGTTGGATTTGGCAAAGGTCAAATATACAAATCCAAAACGAAAAGGAAGTTTCTCCCGGTATCCTGGCAACAATCTGCACTGATAAAATCAGTCATTCATTTTGTAACTATTTGTGGGACGTTGCAGTGTGCAAATTGGCTTCCACGTTTGCCTACGCTACACATTCACTATACCTCACAGTAAAATGTTTGTTCTGGATACCAAGCCGGGGTTTTGCAGGTTGTTGGATGGAGATTGGAGGTGGAATAATGGATAGGAAAATGACCATAAGAGCTAAATTTTCTGGAGACTTTTAAAGACTGATGAGAGATGGTTGAGTCAGAGGGATTTAAAATTCACACTGCCTTTATTAAAAGAATCGTCCTCATAAAGCCAAAATAAATATGTAACATTTTGAGATCAAAGATTGCCCAAGGTCTTACAGTAAAGGTCAATCACCTTCCCATAGAAACCTGTTAATAATGTAATGCAATTCCCGGCTGCTACAGCTTGCTGATAGCATTGCATTTGATGTAGGGTTTTATGACGTCTAAACGCATCAAAGAGCTTCACACCAGGTGTTACTTTGAAATGCGATTACTAAGACCATTGTATGGCTAGTCGTTTATTCTTTTATGTAGAAATTGATTTAAAAATAATTTGGAATGAATAATTTTCTATGCCTAGAAATGACAATTTTTTT
Source organism: Hydrolagus affinis (assembly GCA_012026655.1). Lineage (NCBI taxonomy): Eukaryota > Metazoa > Chordata > Chondrichthyes > Chimaeriformes > Chimaeridae > Hydrolagus > Hydrolagus affinis. Next base: position 5,610 of record JAAILG010022741.1, on the reverse strand, counting down.
TAACTTAAGAAAGTGCAGTATTCATGGCATTAGTATTTGTATTTGTTAAAATGGGGGTGGGTAACAATGCTAACCTGCTACAGTCTGTGCCTAGAATGAGATGGACTGCAGATTCTCTACTATTGCAATGTAGAATTAAGTTAACCTGACATAATAATAACCATAATAATAATCCTTGCATTTGGTATAGTGCCTTATCGTGTCTTCGAGACATCAAAACAACAAAAACAAATTGCACGAGGTTCAGCCTCAGATTTTCCCCTCAGACTCATCTCTTGCAAGGTGGTTTTGGGAGCTAGATTCCAATGGTAACTGTGGTTTTCTGGTACCTCCTTTTTGTGCGTGTGTGGGTGTGTGTTAGATGTCAGCATATCTGGTTTGTTTGCCTTCTTATTTCTAGGTTACAAGTGTGTGTGTTCAAATCCCTTAACTCCCCGACAGCTCCCTACATTTCTGACCTGCTCTCTCTGTGCTCCACTAACCACTGACTCCATTCAGCTGGCTCTGGCCTCCTGCTTGTCCCTCATCCACCCCGCTCCACGTTAGGCGGCCACACTTTCAGCCAATATGTCCTGAAGCTTTGGAACTCTCTCCCACATTCCCTCTTCCTTGCACCATCCTTCCCCTCTGTTAGATCATGACTGAACAATGTTCTTTCTGATCATGCTTATTCCTCCCTCCAGCTCAGCGTCACCGCTCTGCCACTGTTAAGCCCTCCGAGATGCTGCCCCGTAAGATATAAATGCATGTTGTTGTTCAAGTCTTCTGTTGGGACCTGAGCTCCCTCTCGGCTGTCACTTGCCTACAGCACCAGGACAGCAATGTTCATCTAGGCCAGTGATTCCCAACCATTTTTTGCTGCGATCCTAAATTGGCCACCAACAGGTCCTTAGCGAAGCTCAGCCAAGACGATATCTCCGTCTCTTTTGTGGACTCAGCGCAACTCACTAGTCTCACGGTCTTTCATACAAATTGGTCGGCGGTTTCGCCTCGGGCACTTTTCAGCATTAAAAAAGCATTTTCCGCATTAAAAAAAAGCACAAAAAAATGTTCGTGACCCAACTGAGGACCCGGCAACCCTGATTTGGGTCGGGACCCGAGGTTGGGAACCACTGATCTCCGCTAGGGGTGGGTTGTGATTACATTAGTTTCTTCTCCACTATAAAATACATTCGAGATTGCTGGTATCACTTTAATTCCAACTGCATTGGACAGCGTGACTTTCGATTTTATATCAAGTCAGATTAAAGGAGCAAACTGGTTACTATATATAGAACTCAAATTAATTGTATTGCATGCGTGTTTTATTAAAAAGAAACAATCACCTAAAATGGATACTAAAGTGATAAATTATATATGGTGCTTGACATGGTATCATTGACTGTCTTGTCATTGTTTTGTTGCTCACCGTAGCAGCAATCTATGTAACTGTGCTTTGACTGCCTGCACACAGACACACTCACAGAGAGAGAGAGAGTGACACGCATACTCAGAGACACACTCGCACACAATCACAGACACTCACAGAAACAAAGGGGGGGTTGGTGTGGTTGGCAGTGGGCAGAGTTGGGATGAGGGAGGGCAGAGAGGGAGGTGGGCGACTGAAGGCACGGTCGAAGAAGAGGGTCTTGAGACCAGCCTTGAACGAGGCGAGGGAGAGAGCAACGCATTGTGGTCTGGAAGTTAGGGCTCTTGAGAGAAGACAACTCAGAAAGGGACCACATAGAAATGTGCAAAATTTTAAATGGGATTGAAAAGGTAAACCCTGTTCAATTCTTTAGGATGCACTAAGTAGAGCAAGAGGACACAGAGTTAGAGATATAAAGGGCAATTTCAGGATAGACACTGGAAAGCTTTTCTTAGCTCAGATAATTATCAACTGGAACAGGTTACCAGGAAGGGGTTTGAAGCCACTGGGACATATTTGAAAAGCAGCTTGATGTTGTGATGGAAAGATGCTAGTGTGAGTTTTCTGGAGGGATGAGTTCATATGGGATGAAGGGCCTTCTACAGTTGAACCGATCAGATACGATGAAACTACAAGTTGCTTCTTTATATTTAAGTGCCTTGGGATCTCCTCCCAAAATGAAAGGTGCTGGACAAATGTGATTTTGTAGTTGTTGTTAAATCACTGCTGAGATCTGTGCCAACCTTCCCGCCCTCTCCGCTCAGCAGGCTCCAGCCTGTTCCATGTCCCCCTCCCCACCATTGGCGGGTGAGTCTTCAGCCCTCTGCCCCCAACGTCTGGAACTGCATCCCGCAGTCCCTCTGCCTCGCCCCCTCCCTGGCCTCCCTCAAGTCCCGCCTCAAGACCCTCCGCTTCAACGGTCCCATCGGTCACCCCAAATCCTCCCCTTTCCCTCCACCCTCCCCATTCCTGACCCCAGCTGGGGTCTGAAACAATGACTGTCCAGCACCTTGGGACGTCCTCCTGATGTGAAAGGCGATATCTATACAAGTGTCATTTTGTTGTTGTTGTTGTTCTTTACGTTAAATTCAATCCAGCAAAAACTCAAGAATATCTTTACAGTGAGTCACAATCATTTCTCTGCTGAGTTTGAAGCTTGGGCCTGGAGGCAATATTTCAGACTGGTTCTGTGTTTGTAAGTTTTACTTCTCTTTTTTTTTACTTTAACCTTTAAACCAGAACTTGCAGCCCCCAGGATGAGCAAGTTAATGGAAAGGCCAAGTTGTCACTGTTCGCAGGAGACAGCTTGGTGTCTAAAGAATTCAGTGCTGTCAAGAGGAAGTAATGGGTTGACCTGCCTTAAAATTATGGGTTGTCACCTCCTGGACTTACGCTTCTCCCTCTGGTCTTACGTTATCTGTACTTTACAAAAAAACACCATCTTTACCTTCTCCGCTAACTTAATTTTAATGCGACCGTGCCATCACACTGCTTCTTTTTATTGCTACAATTCACGAATAACACAGGTCGATTTCACTTTTAGGCCATGTTCATTCGTGTGTTTGTGCGCGCGCCCGTGTGCAACAACAGGAGGAACAACAAATGACAACAATTTGCATTTCTATACCCTGGAGAATGCTGACAAGTGGCCTCACTACAATACAATCCACTACAAAGCAGAGATTCATATACCAGGGCTCTGGACTGTTCTAGATTCTGACAATAAGCACAGCACACAAGTCAGAAGCCCGTCGTTGTATTTGTGAGTCTCCAAACCATTACTGATTGCTCTACACAAATAGACCATGAACACAAGAAAATTGGAGTCCTGTAGCTCAGTGATTAGAGCACTCACCTCACAAGAGAGAGACCTGGGTTCAATTCCCGGGGAGGTTGATACCTTGGGTATGTTTCCTTAGTCCACACACCTGATAATAATCCTTCAAGAAAAAAAATTAAAAAAAATTGTCACTCCAATCCACAACTGTTTGTGGGACATTACTATGTACAATTGGTTGCCGTGTTTCTCCTACAAATACACAGTTAATTATATTCTATGAAGTGTGTGGGGACGTCTAGAAGACGTGCAAAGCGCTATATCAAATGAAAGAATTTAAAAAAAATTATAAATTTCCCTGTCTGGAATGGAATACTCTTTGGAGGAATGCACTCTGCTTATCCAATTCCAGAGAGTATTAAGGATAGGGTGAAGAGAGCCAAGGATTGAGAACCCCCCCTAGAGGGTGTGCTTGCTATGGCTAGTCTAATAATAATAAGTCTTGCATTTCATATAGTGCCTTATCAAGCTTCGCCCTGCCCGAGAATCAAACCCAGGTCCTCTGGCTTGTGAGTCACGTTCTCTAAACACTGAGCTACATTAGCTCAAATCACATTGCTTGACACTGAAAACACTGTCTGGAAAGTTTCCTGCTGCTTGTTCAGCCAGGATCACCTTACCTATATTAGGGCTTTGAGTTTCAGGGTTAACAGGATCTGAGTGGAAGAAATTCTGCTCACAGTGACTGGCCAGCCCTTCTAAGTCCTGCCAATGATTCAGACTGACTGTGCTGTCATCAATACTGCCCTGGAGTATCTTGAAACAGGAAACAGGAACCAGACTTCCAAGATTTCCAAGAACGTCACAGAGGGTTAGCTCGATTTTGACAATCCGTTTCTATGCAGGTCTAAGTAGTCATTTTAGCTCCAAGGAGACCTTACTTGAGTCCTCACTCCCCCCTTCCCTCTCCGCACCACCTACAAACCCACACCCCCACTGGGCGGAGAGATGGGACAAATTGCAGCTTAGCTGTGCAGTGTTTGTTGTATATGTGAATATTGCACCGTATCAAACCCAAGGATTATTATCAAATCAACCACATGAGTATTTTGTATTTTATAATCATTTTAAGATGAATTCATGGTTGGTAGACAAACAATAACTGGATAATCATGACCAGTGGCACAATTATCAATCTGAATTGTTTAAAGATTTCCTTATGATTGAACAGCTGAATGTACCATCTGGATCTTAACAAATTCACGCATTAAGAAATTATGACTTTTTTGTAGTTTAGTTATCTTTTTCTACTGTATCACTCCTGGTGTCTTGTCATGTCAAGTAATTCAGTTCCTGACCCAGATGGCACCGAGATGTGCTGTAAACTGAATCTGAATTTGTGGGTGAAACCAGTAGCCAATTGCACAAAGCAGTGTCCCACAAACATTTGTGGATTGATTGACCCAATTTGTTTTTTTAAAAAAGGGATTTTTACCCCCGGAAAGTAATCCATTGACTAACAACTTGGTTCCTATTTACTGCTGGATTAGGTAGGGCATGCGGAGCAAGGAAACTTGCCGAAGGTTTTGCACTACCTGTGAATCCAACACAGGTCCTCTCGCTTGTGAGACGAGTGCTCTTACCACTTAATTGTAGAACTTCACAAATCTCTGCTCCCAATCACAGGGACCAGGAATTCTTCCACTCAGCTCCTCCTTGTAAGCCAAAGCTCTAATGGGTTGGGTGGTCCTGACTGGACAAGCATAGGAAGCTTGCCAGACAGTCCTTTCAATGTCAATCTATGGAGTTTTAGGTGGCTGAACTCTGGGATAGTGCTAGGCTCGTCAAACCAGTCCAGCCTTTCCTGATATCCTCTTCCAGGCTTCAATAACACTTTGGCTAAATAAGTACTTCCTGGTTCCTGACCTGAAATTGCCCTTTGTAGCCCCGAGTGTACCTCCTCTGAAACAAAAGCCACAAATCGCTGGGACAACAACAACAACAACAAATTACATTTATAGACCCTTCGTTAGAACAGATCAAAAGTCACATTGAAGGGAAGAGCAAACCTTCTTCAAGTTAGGCATTCCTAGAAGACAAGTGGCAGTGAATTAACTATAAACAAAACACAAAATACTGCAAATACTGGATGTCTGAAACAAAAAACAGAAATCATTTCTGGTCCACGACCCTATGATCTGACAAAGGGTCGTGGACCCAAACATTGACTCACTTTCCTTTCTCCATAGATACTGCCTGATCTGGGTGTTCCCAGTGATTTCTGTTCTTGTGCATGACCTCTGGCTTTGCTGCCTCAGAACATTTGAAATGATCACATTGTGTTTACTTTCTCAATCCCACTGCAGTCACAGATTGACACAAGATAGCAAAGCAATTTGTTGCTTTTCATTATCCCTTAATAGGG
>JAAILG010022740.1:0-11920 GCA_012026655.1 Hydrolagus affinis | reverse complement strand
TGAGGCAGAAAGGTACAGCTGGGTGTCATCCGCATACATGTGGAAATTTACCCCATGTTTGCGGATGACATCGCCCAGAGGGAGCGTATAAATGGTGAAAAGGAGGGGGCCGAGGACAGAGCCCCGAGGGACGCCGTGAGAAACTGTGCAAGTACAGTCACTACACTCACCAGTAATTACCTGTGAAATGCTTTGAGACACTTTGATAGTTTACTCTCTAAACCAAATGCAAGAATTATTATAACAATTATTATATTAACACATGGACAACTGTTTGACCCATGCGATGTTAATATCATTTCACTAACAATAGTCTACCATTTTAACAGCTTGAAACTGCTACACAAAAAATCAATTCAAGAGAATTCCTCAGATCTCTCTTATAATGTATTACCTCCAGTATGAGGCTATGCTGATTTCAATATGCTCTGTAAGCATTTAATCCATAACATCAAATGTTGAGTGCCCTGACTTTATGTGAATTCAATGATCACTACAAAATTCTGTCGGCAAAGGTTTGTGTCCCAGTGCTGGCTAACACTGGAATTCCCCCAGGTACAAACATGAGCAGCTTCATCAATTTTCAATGTCAGCTTGTCTCAATTTTCAATGTCAGCCCAACAACAAGCAAAGTAGATAAACAATACTGGGGCCATTGAAATTGTAAATTAAAGTACATTATTTCACATTAACACACATGGCAAGGGGCGAGAGGGAAATGATGACAGGAAGCACGATCAAAGGGAAATGTCGCTGAAGGTGGTAGACTCTGAAAGAGAGAAGGGGCGAACTGAAAGGATTCCTGAATAAGTTCCAGAGGATATGGGCAGCTAATAATAATAATCCTTTTACTTGATATAGCACCTTATAATGTGATAAGATAACATTATACTTAATATTAATATTTCAAATACACTGAAAGCTCACCTACCGATGTGAAGTGGGCTAATGTTCACTGAACGACTAGATTTGTAGGGTTTGAGAAGGTCGAAGAGGCAAGGTGGGGCAAGACCATGGAGGGCTTCAAAGGCAAGGATAAGGATCTTGAACTCGATAAGCTAGGGGATGGGAAGCCAGCGGAACCAAGTGAGTACAGGGATGATAGACTTGCAGAGGGGATGTTCTATTTATATCCTCAGTTATTGTGAACTACAGTGTTTTATTTAAAAGATGATTCTCTCACAATTATCTATTAATTTGGATACCCTATTTGATCAACTTTAAAAAAATTAAATAAGTGAGAATTGCAGTAAGGCATTAATCCACAAGTAATTAATAATTTATATATGCAACCCAGTCAAGATATTCACACTGAATATAGAATACTTAGAGGCACCAGTCATGGTATAGTAATGACATTTCAAATACAACATTGTGCACCAATCTAGAATAATGCAGAGCAAAAAGTATTCCCAACACTAATTGCAACTTCACAATAAATTCAAGTGAATTTCTTATGAGCAATGAAGCCTTGGTGCTCAATTCATAAAGGTGATGGGGGAGGAGAGACAGCAGAAGAGAAAAATCTCTCACACATACTTGGAAATTGCAGTGGTCTCAAATGCAACGTAAATTGACCAAAATTTAGAAACTAAGATAATTTTTCATTTATCTGAATATTAATTTCTCCAAAACACATGTATTCAGAGGATCAAGTAAAGAAAAGACATCTGGATTTTCACTGCACTCTAGTGACTCCCACAGCATGCCATCTGGAGATTGTGACCCTAAGGTTTCAGTGTATTCAAATATTAATCACATAAATTTTTTATCAGTTCTGTGTGCTTTTTAACTGCCTACTGAAAACTGACAATCAATTCAAGTAATGACATTTCTCCATATGTCACATAACATCTAAAGGAAGGCAGCAATAACGTTACTCAAAATAGATGTCAATTTATTGTTTCTAATGTTTAGAATGTTAATGGAGATTTTCATTCTATTGAATGGTTTCATAATCCCAATGTTATAGAAGGATATTTTCTCATGCATTTCTTTTGCAAGAAATGCACAGGTTCAAGTTGTTGTGTACATGCATACCTTTGTTTCCATGAATCTGGTTATTGTCTGAAGTTTAAATTTTCTGCTTCAAAGAGGCTTACTTGATGCAAAATAAAAGAGATTGCAGAAGTCTTGCTTGAATTCATCTATACAAAAAAGTGGGTGGCTCTTTCTTGTTCCTACCTTAAGTAAGCCTCTCATGGCTGCTGAATAGCTCAGCGAGTTCATCAAATTAGTAGCTGAGACATATACTTATGATTTAACTGTGCTGTATCAGCAGATCTCTGCCAGTGAATTACAAGCAGTGTATTACAATTGGTCTCAGCACCCAGGTTAGGAGAAAATCAGCCTTTCTAATCAGTTTCTAATCGCTAGCTAGCAATCACTGCCGAAAGTGCACAACAATGTTGTGTAAGAATAGATTCAGGCATGGTTGCAATATGTCAATATGGCGGTGTTTAGTCAGGTAAGACAAGGCAATTTTTACAAAAACACTGAGGCAGCTGGTGTGCAATTTGTCAAATGAATCAATGTGTGCACAGTTGCTGTAGAACTGCCCCACCCAGTTTGCCTTCATGCTGAAGACATTCGTTTTACAGTACTTATATTTGCTATACAATACAAAAGATTATACAAGTTTATGCATGTCACCAGGCAGTGACATGCACAGTCACTTAAGCATGCAAGCATTTAATCCTCTAAAATGACTGACAATTGACAAAGCAAGGTTTCCAAATTCTACAATACAGGTAGTTTGGCTATTTTTACTTCAAAAACTACTGCATATGATGTTTCTAGACAGAGAAAATTCTGCAGTTAATACCTAAATGTAAATCCAATTTGGCTCAATGTTTTGTGCTAGTTACACACCAATAATTAATTCATGTTTGAAATTTTCTGCTGATTGTGGCCAAACGATTAGCCATCACATTCAGGATACTAAATATTATTTACATAAATCTTATTTTAGTGTTAACAATAATAGTCTTTGCATTTGATACAGCGCTTTTCACATCTTCTAGACATCTCAAAAGCTTCACAGAATATACTGTAAAGTGAATTAACTGTATAATTACTTTGTGGCAAAACACGGCAGCCAATTGCGCACAGCAGTGTCCCACAAACAGCCGTGGATTGAGATGATCAATTTTTTTTTCAGGGATTATTTTCAGGAGTGTGGAATAAGGAAACTTGCCAAAGCTTTAGCCCTGCTACAAATTGAACCCAGGTCTCTCACTTGTGAGGCGAGTGCACTAACCACTGAGCTACAGGACTCCACAAATAAATGACAAAATCAGTTACATAGACTATAATTACCTAGTATATGTGGAAACTAGTATTATCAATTTAGAAATTGATATTTATTCATCCAATTTATATTGTCCACTGTGTATCATAGAATGCATTTTTACAGACACCGTTAAAACATAGCTGCGGGTGAATCAAGTTCATATAAAGAATACACTTCAATACCATTGTAGCCTAACAAAATATATTTATTTGAATAAGTCACAACTGCACAAAACTCATGCAAGAAATCGCAATACCAGCACTACAGCTTTACAATGATGCAAACCCAGAATTTTGATTGATTGATTGATTGATTTGATTATTATTATTATGGACTACAGTATATGGTTCAGTACCAGATAGTTAATTTGTGTCTACAAATCTAATATTCACAAGGTATCTGAATAATGTAAATACAAAACAATTGTTGCAAAAGAGTAGCAGGAGAGATACTAGGCTTCAACACACAGTACTACAAGTAAAAAGAACTCCAGTCTGCAGCAGCAAATCTACAGATTTGTTCCGAGCTGTCCATTTTGTTAGGAATCATTACTGAGGTAACTTGGCAAATCCCACTAATTGGGGACAAAACAATAGGTCTGCCAAAATAATGTTATGTTTTTAACGATGAAATGTCACTCAGAATTTATGTTGGAATCAACAGTGAAACCAGTTTTTGAAATGCTTATGAAATCCTCAAAATATTTAATAAATTTCAAATGTACAATTCATCTGAACTCAACCAACTTACTCAACATATACCAGGGATTCCTTCATCTTTCTGACTCTGCACAAGACAAAAGAGAACATTAAATTTCTGTACAGGGGTATTTAGATATAAGTTAATTGTTTCACAAAATAAAAAATAATATACCAAACATGGACTCAAAACAACTTTTTTCACTTATGGATCAATGTATAGACCTTGATAGTGTGCAATTCTAACAAGACTAATAAAACATTTGCAGCCAATTAAAAAGATTGACTCAGTTGGTAGCAATCTCGCCTCTTAGGAAGTTATGGTTATGGGTTCAAGCCCTTTGCTGAAAGTGCATAGTTTAGGCTTACATTCCAGAACAGTGCTGAGGATGTGTTGTCAGAGATGAGACATTAAACCGAGGTTCGGTCTACCTGTTCAGGTGGACATTAAAGATGATACTATTCAAAAATAGAAGAGAGTTTTTCCCGTGCAGTAACCAACAATCCCCCAACTTGGTCATTTGTTTCATGGCTATTTGTGGGGCGATACAATGAGCAATTGGATTGCCGTGCAGCCTACAAATACACAGCTACTGTGATTCCTGTGAAGTGCTTTAAGGAGTCATCCCAACGTTAAATGAGCTGTACAAATACAAGGATTATTAATAGTAAAATGTTAATCAAAACAGTACTGAAATTGGAGTGCTCTCGTTGAGAAATACTTTTTTTTTCAAATTTAAAATGGGTTACGCTTAGAGAACACCGAAGAGAAAGACCGCAGGATTAGAACAGTTGTGCTGAGGAAGAGATCATTGAAGAACATAGAATACTTCTTCAATCATAAGATATAGCAGAAAAGTATCACAAGCGGACATAAATTGTGAATGATGAAAAAAATGTCATATTTGTAAGAGGCACTCCTTCTAACAAGTATTACTGTCAGTAGGAGAGGAGTTGGACCAATAAACTGATATGCGTCTGAGTATTCATTGGAAGATTTGTAAATGTATTTGATATACCATGCTGAAATGGCTCAAAGCACTTTATGTGCTTTAATCTGTAGAGTAGTGATGGTAATCTCATCAATTGTAGCAACTAACCTGTGGCAATAACATCTCACAAAAAATCAATATCGGTCAGGAGAAATCACTGTACTTTTAAGATGCAATAAGACAGTGGAACAAGGTTTAGTTAGAAAGGGCAATTTTGGGATAGAGATCAGAAAGTTTTTCTTTATCCGGGGGGTTCATTAATAATTGAAAGATATTGCCAAGAAGGCTAGTAAACACCAGGATATTCAGCTTGATGCTGTGATGGGAAGATGGAAGAGTGGGTATTCTGGAAGAATAAGATCACATGGACTTAGGGGCCCTTCTTCACTAGAAGCAATCTTGTGATTTTATTGAAAATAATGAATGAGATATTTTTACAAGCGCTTGAACAAGCAGTTGATACTTCAGTTTAATGTCTCGCCTGAAGGACAGCAGCTTCCCTTCAGTAATGTATGGCCTTTGCAGATGGAACTGAGGAAGCCTCTCTACCCCAGGAGTTCAGTTCCATAAAGGAGGACTGTTTGCACAGCTTGTTTCCCACAAGCTGTCCTGTAAAGGTCAACAAAAACAACAACAAAATTAAATTTATAGAGCGCCTTTCACGTCGGGAGGATGTCCCAAGGCATTGGTCCGCCCACCATACTGAAGGCAGTTGCCCACCAGATAGCTGATGAGGAAACTCTGAGGCTTGGGCGATAGTTTCTGAAAAGCTGTTCATATGTCCAGCGCCTGGAATCCTCCTTGATCGGCCTGCAGAGTCAAGCAGCATTTGATAACTTCGCATCTCCAATTGGTGGAAGCATCACTCAGTTGGAAGAGATGTATCCCTGAGCTGCGGACAGGTGGCATTGCTCCAACGCATTACAGGCTGATCTGTGTTGCCCACCAGGAAGCTTGCAGGGAGTTCCTTCTACCTGCTATCCACCTTATTGAATTAAATATAACTGATATTGTTTAATGGAACTATAAGTAACTAATTGTAGACATTTTAAAATCCCAGCTATTCCAATTGCCCCCTTGGATGTCCCCCAGGACCACAGAATAGAAGAGATGCAACAATTATCCAGGACCTATGTAATTGATAAGCAACTACACACGAGTACCATTCTTATTTGCACTTTGGATCCCAGAGTTGCCAACCCTCCTGTGAGATGTTAAACTGAGTTCCCATTACAGGTGGACGTTAAAGATTCCAAGCACCATTGGAAAAGAGAAGGGATTTTCTTCCATGTTCTAGCCGATAATCCCCCCCAAATAAAATTGATGATTCACTTCATGGCTGTTTGTGGGTCACTCGCTGTAGTGCGCAATTTTGCTGCCAGGTTTGCCTACAGATACAGTCAATCCATTTTACAATAAATCCTGTGAAGCGTTCCGAGATGGGATTCTGACATGCTAAGATCTACAAATGCAAGGATTATTTATTATTATTAAAATTTGAATCACATTGACAACTAAAGTACAACATAACACTGCCAGCCCAGTCTTAAAATATGTGTATAAGCAAATTAGTCTCCAAGAGGTGATCTTAAAAGCAACCCTTGACACAAAGCTCACTTTCAGGAAAATCACCTTTGCAACCTTTCACTGCATTCTATCCATTTTACAACTAGTGGAAAGTTCACCAGAAATTGTACAACTATAACAGTACTGGAGATGGTTCCCCTTAAAGTATCTATGATAAGAAATAATAATCCTTGCATTTGATATAGCATTTTCACGTACCCTAGACGTCTCAATGCGCTTCACAAATATATAAAGTGAATTGACTGTAAATGTGTGGCAGTTATATTTCTCTTTGTCTCATTAAGGAAGTTACAAGCCCCAACACATTCACTGATGGTACAGATGTATCAGGAAGTTACAGACACAAACCCACATCCGAACAGTCCATGCAAAAATATACAGATAATATTCTGTCCAGCCTGAACAGTTTTTCCTTCTAAACCTGATAAATAAATGAATCCTGAAATGCAAGCAAAACATTTACATTGAAAAGGCATTGAATACCTGCCAAAAATTAGTGAAAGTTCTGTGTAGTGATCCTGTTGGAGTCTCCTTCACTGCAAACCAAGGTGCAGCTGCTTGGCAACTGATTACATTACAGCTTACACACTCAGTTTTGAAGACTAAACACACCAAAGGGACAGATTCTAAAACAGATTTATTGTCATCCACAATCAATCATCACCCAATAAATGAAGCAGCAAGAAAAATTGTTTAAAAACACATGCCTACTTGGTGGGAAGAATAATGTGAAATATTCTCTGTGGCACACGACTGGGGAGGTGCAGTAGTTGCAAATGGTCTCATTCTTGAATGACAGGATAGCTAACCTCCTCTATCAATGTCGCTCTGAACTAAACAATCTTGAAGTGATTCTCTAAATAACAATGGAATCCCAAATTCCACTACTCTGTACAGTAAGGAAACAAACTCACTTGTCCCAGAGATAAGATTGGGCTGCTGCACATAATATTGACATAGTAATAATTATTGCATTTGACTTAGTGCTTTGTCTCCTAGACGTCTCAAAGCGCTTCACAGAATATACTGTAATTTGAATTGTCTGTATATTTGTGGGCAAATCACAGCAAACACTTGCGCACAGTGGTGTCCCACAAAAAGTCGTGGATTGAAGTGACTGATTTTTTTCTTGAGGGATTATTATCAGGCATGTGAAGTAAGGAAACTTGCCCAAGGTTTTGCCCTACCTGGAAATTAACCCAGGTTTCTCACTTGCAAATGCATACTCTAACCACTGAGCTACAGGACTCCACATAATCTATAAAACAGTTTTAACAGCTACAATAAATCATTTTGCAAGTTAAATAAACATTTTATATTTAAACCTTGGTGCTTTAAACAATGTTTGATTTTTGATTTTCACACCAGTAAATTGATAAGTACTGTGTTACTTTATTAGAAATGTTGCAATATTGCTGAAACGTGCAATTGTTCAGCAAGAGTGAAGTCATATGATTAAACAATTCAGGGTAGTTCTTAATCTTTGACAATAACAATGGATGACAAATTCTACTGATCCAAGAGACACAATCATGAAAAATTAGTATTAGAGGACGCGGATTAAAATAAAAATAAACTACTCACCATACATTTTAGTATTGACAAATTTGACATTTGTAATAATAACATGCCACCACAACTGTAAAGGAGGGTAACGAGCTGCATTTTCTCAACCAAGACCTCTGTCAGTAGGATTGTAGCATTGTGTGCACATTAGGCTTGCACACAATGCACAAATCTCAACTATTCAATGTATGATACTGTCAATTTTTTTTAAAATTGTCCTATTGAAAAATAGTGTCTACGAAGAATGTTAAACCAAACATATAAGCTTAAAAAAAAGGCAACCAAAAGGCAAAATACTTCCATTGAGCATTTTCGAATATATAACATTAGCTAAATAAGAATTGAAGTCCCACTCAAACTTTATTTTTGAATAATAGAAAGTAAAAATAGAATCTTAAATTAGAAGTATTAGAAGTATTTTTTATTAGAAATAACTGTTTACTTTGCTGTTCTTGTATGGAATTTGTCAGGATTGTAAAAATACTAATGATAATAATCCTTGTATTTGATATTGCACCTTGTTGTGTTGGACATCATAAGCACTTCACAGAACATACTTTAACTGAATTAACTATATTTTGTAGGCGAAATTCAGCAGCCAATTGCCCACAGCAATTTATTGAAAATACATATATTAGATGATAGGTTTGTACTTGAAGGTTACTCATTATAAAAACTCTTGCAACGAATTTTTGTGGAGTCATTTTATTACCATGCAATCTAACTCTTTATAAGTATGAGTATGTGTCAGGTAAGTCTCAAGACAAATAATTTCCGAAATTGATAAGAAATCTGACAGAAATATTCTCAACTATTTAAAAAATTTAATACAAATTAAATACACAACAAAAGATTACTATATATTACAAAACCAAGATGCCCATATTTTTGCCCATAGCATTCCCCAAAAAAGGAAATAATATACCTCCAGCTATTTTTATTGAAGTATGAATGGGTATTTGCCATCACTTTCTCTGCCTTCCCTCTGCAACATCGCCCAGCTCCACTATCGCCGCTCCTCTCAGGCCACCGAAATCCTCATCCACGCATTTATCACATCAAGGCTCAACTGCACCAACTCTCGGAGGATAATATTCAAAATCCTCACACTGACCTTCAAGGCAATCCACAGCCTTGCTCGTTCCTACCTCTGTGAATCTGCGATCCCCATATAAACCTGTCCACTCCTTCCAATCAGCAAGCTTCGGCCTGCTCCATGTCCCCTGCCTGGCCAACCCTACCATCAGTGTTCGAGCTTGCAGCCTCACTGACCCCACCCTTTGGAACTCCATAGCACCATCCCTTCCTTTGACCCCTCCCTTGCCTCCTTCAAGGTATGTCTCAAGACCCTCCTCTTCAAAATTGCCTTCGGCCACCCTCCAATTCCAACTCTCCCTGCCCTTCTACCCCAACCCTTTGCTCAGGTACAAATTCCTGACTGTCCACCCAACATGAAATGCGCTAAACAAATGTAATTAGTTGTTACTGCTTTTAAAAATGTAAAGTAACGAGTAGTAATTTGAGGTTTAATAAAAGTTACATGAACTGATAATTGTTGAAATTGATCACCCATTTTTATAACAAAAATCAACAGCTGGAAAAAGTGCAGGAATGAAATTGTGCCAGGTCCTCAAAGGGGAGTGAAGGGATAAAGTTGCAGTCTTGCCAACTGGGATCAGCTGTCATTTGGATCAATTCCTAAATCACTGACAACTGGCTGCATGAACTAAGAATTCAGAAAATGTAAGTTGACCCAAAGGAAGAAACCACTGATCCAATTTAATAATAATAATCCTTGCATTTGTTACAGCGCTTTATCACGTTGTTGAGAGGCCCCAATGTGCTTCACAGAATATGTTGTAAACTGAACTGACTGTATTTTGTGGGTGAAACATAGATGCCAATTACATATAACAGTGTCCCACAAACAGTCGGGAGATTTTGAATCTCTGATTCAAATCATGAATTTTTCAAATAACCAAACTACAATTCCCGGGGAACTTCAGCAAGCAACTGATGGGTAGATCATATTGGAACACATCGTAAATGAAGCTTAAACATATAGCTTTCAGGCAAGTAGACAAATGTATTTTCAAATCCTAAATTAACTGCTAGTATTGTGTGAATAGCATACATAATACATAATCAGATATTTTCAGTTCAATTGGCTTTCTCATACTAAACAATTTAAACTTTCCCCAAGTATAAATTCCTTCATTTCAACTCTGAAAAACAGGACTCTTTTAAAAGGCATTTTTGCCTTGTTTTTCCATCATCGCCAGCCAGGAAGGCAGATGGGAGATATGCTGTGTGGCTTCTGCCAATGCAGCTATGGGGGACATGGAGCAACTCATTAGATATTTTCTCTTTGTGGACGTATCCATTGCGGCAACTCCCCATAAAATGGTCTGGAGGTTAAAATTGATGTTACATTCCCTGAAAATGAAAGCTTTTCTTTATCCTTTCTGTTTTGTTGGCGTTAATATTGCCCCCAAGTGTTACCTTCTCCTAAAACTCTGCCTCAATTGCACAATAGCCACAAAATGGTCTATTAGAATGGTCTGGAACAACTTCTGCTCATTGAAAGAAAATGCCTGTCCTTCATTCAGCACCTCTATATGCCTGACATAATTACACATACTCCATTATTATTAATGTCACTGCAATTTGGTACTGTACCTAAAAACCTGGTCATTGGCATTTAAATAGAAAGGAGTGCCTTTTATGCTCATAAAATATCTTCTAAATTGTTATGGTTTTATAAATGTTATATAATTATATTTACATTATAACTGGTGGAAACAAATAAAACCCTTAAATATGTTTCAGCATTCAAGCTCAAATAAAGTGAACATTAATCAAGGCAAAAACTTTCAAGGACAATGTCTTAACTTCAATCTAATTATAAAAAAGTATGTTTGTGCAGCTTCTGCAACAGAAAGAGAAATGTTCTGATATAAATTAAATCTCAAGCAATTTAGTTGTACAGTAAATACTTTCAAGGAAGTGAAAAGTGAAGCTCAAAATTTGACTGGAGAAAAAAATTTGAAAATCAGATTTAAATTATGACACTTCATAGCAGAAGCATAATCCAAGAGAAGATCAATATTCTGTAACAATTTAAATTGAAGTAGAGCCAAATAGGATTTTCTTGTACCGTTTACAATTCATTATGCAGTTTTGCTTTTATGGCTTTTTCCAGATGCTTGACTGTTGCTTATCTCTAAAACTGAAGATTAATTGTGGGCACTGGGTTAACATAGGAGTGAACATGAAAATAAAGGCATTTGTTGGACTTGTTTCACCAACAAAATTCAGTCGATATTCCGTCCGTCGATATGGAAATTTTCAGATTTAGATATATCGATGGGCTCATATCGAGATATACCGAAATATCGATATTTTCTGGTTTTTCATACTGCGCATGTGCGCGCATTCGGAGTGCACGTGCATTCGGGGTGCGCACGCGTTCCGGGTGCGCACGCATTCGGGGCCTATCTCCTCAGGAGGTAAATATCTTTCTCTCTCTGTGTCTCTCACTCTCTCCATCTCTGTGTTTTTCTGTCTGTGTCTCTCTCCTCTCTCACATTCCCCCCATCTCTATCTATCTGAATATTATCACATCCACCCCATCTCTCCCCCCACCCCCCCGCCGCCGTCCCTCTCTCGCACCCCCCACCCCCGTCGTCTCTCTCCCCCCCCCCCACTCCCCCCAGCCGTCTCTTTCCCCCACCCCCCCGCCGCCGTCCCTCTCTCACACCCCCACCCCCGTCATCTCTCTCCCC
>JAAILG010022739.1:0-11918 GCA_012026655.1 Hydrolagus affinis | reverse complement strand
GATATAGCGCTTTCCACATCTTATCAACGTCCCAAAGCGCTTCACAGAATATACTGTAAAGTGAATTGACTGTATATATTTGTGGGAGAATCGCGGCAGCCAATTGCGCACAGCAGTGTCCCACACACAGTCGTGGATTGAAATGACCAATTTTATTATTGTGTTTTTTTTGGAGGGATTATTATTAGGCATGTGGAGTAGGAAAACTTGCCCAAGGTTTCGCCCTGACCTGCCTGGATTTGAACACAGGTCTCCCCAGTTTGCAAGACAAGTGCTCTAACCACTGAGCCACAGGAGCTCCATTTCAAAGTGCTGACAGTAATAATACAATGATAACAATCCTTGCATTTGATATAGCGCCTTATCACATCTTTCAGATGTCTCAAAACGCTTCACAGAATACAGTGTTATGTGTAGTGACTGTGTGTATTGTGGGTGAAATATGCCAGCCAATTGTGTACAGCAGATTGGAGAGATAGGCAGGGGCAAGGACAGTTCAGGGTCAAACAAGACACCCAGATCTAGTAACATGGCAAGGCACCAAATCTATGGTTTATCTGACACTTAGAATGGAATAAAGGATAATGTAATATCTTGTCAAACATACTACAATCATGTAACAGAATATAAGAATATGAATTAATGATGAAGCTATTTCACAAAAAAAAGCTTCAAAATATGTTTTTAGGTGAGGCAACTTGTCTAAAAAATTACTGTTTCAGAAAAAACAAACAGAAACAAATATTTACCTTAAATGTGAGTTTGAATGCTACGGCTATGACAGCGAAGCCTGGGGCCTGGTTTCACATCTAATCCCCATGCTAGATTACAATTCTTTACATTTCCGTTCTCACAAACATACAGATGTAATGCAGAATTTTATCTGTAGGCAATGTGACAAAACAGATTAAACAAAATCTCAACTGAGCTATTACAACAGGATCAAGCAATTTATTTTTTAAACGAAAATAACTTTCACAGTGCAGATGAAAGACAACTGGCACTTTTAATTTGAGTTATTTTGTGTTGTATACACTTGTGCTTTAGCTAAAATTTGGGCTTTGTAATGACAAGCACCCATATTCATCTTGTAAATTGACATGCCAACTTCACCGGTTAACCATGCAATGTAGCAGGATTTCCCATTGCTTTTCTATCATAGTGCATTATGAATGTATAATTTTAACTCTTCTAGTAGGAAACATGACATTGCCCACAAAATAGAGTCAATTTAATTTACAGTGCAGCCTGTGAAGCACTTTGAGACATCTCGTAGATGTGAAAAGGTACCATACCAACTGCAAGAATTATTATCATCATTATTGACTGCAATCTTGTTGTTGGGGGATCCCACTGCATCATGAAAACTCTAATGCTCTCTCCTCACCATCTTACCATTCATTGAGAAAAAGGAAAAGAAAACCATACACATTCATTTCAGAGTTTTTGTAAATTAATTCAAATGATTCGTTTCAGATCATTTCAGGCTACAGAACTACCGTAAGCAAGATGTGCTCCTATTTTCTAGTCACTGCTCAAACCAAGCCAGGAAATCTTGTTCTTCAGGAAGAAAATGGATATAGTAATAAACTTTGCATTATTGTTGCATCTTTCATATCCGAGGACACCTCAAAGTGATTGGCCAGATATATTGTAAAGTGGAGGGTCTATGTACTTTGTAAGCAAATGCGATAACTAATTTGCACACAGCAATGTCCCACAACCAACAGCAACAACAACATAAAAATTATATTGGTACAGTGCCTTTCACATCGGAGGACGCTCAAGCACTGGACAATCAGTATTTTGGACCCATTGGGGTTGTGATCGGGGAGGGTAGATGGTGGTCGGGGATGGGGTGAGGTGGAAGGTCTGAGGGATGGAGTTCCACAAGGTTGGGGCGGAGTGTCTGAAGGCCCACCCACCAAAGATGGGACAGGCATGGCGGGGGACATGCAGCAGGCTGGAGCACTCTGAGTGGAGGGAGCGGGCAGGTTGGTAGGGGGTTCGGAGGTCACAGAGATAGGGGAGAGCAAGGCTATGGAGCCACAAATAGCCTTAAGTGAACGAACACTTTATCTGGGCCGGGACATCAGGAAAATCTTCCATCTTTTTATGAATAGTGCCAATAATGGAATCTTTAACATCCGCCCAACAGGTGTAGGGACCTTGGTCAAATTCAGTGATGGACAACCCATGGCTTGTGGGCTGGAAGTGGCCTTCAGGGCCATCAAGAATTTGCCCAACGAACATTCGCACCAGTCCAGGCGAGTCTGTTCCAAATCAATGCATTGTTTCCAGTAACTACTGAGCAGCAATGCCCATGCTGAGGTCATCAATGAATAAATATTCAATCATTTATTTGGTTGCCAGCAGAAAGGCTGGCATTCACTGGTCACATCCATGGTATCTGGTTGGTACCTTCAACAATGCAGCACATACCTGCATTGAAGGGTTAGCTTAGACTTGTGCGTTTATAATCCCGACATGGGGCTTGAACACACAATCATTTGACTCTGAGACAACAGTGCTGGAGACTGAGCCAGGCTGATATCACCTTTCAACATTGCGTGCCTCTCAGATATTATACGTATAGTTGGTGTAATCACCTTCCAACTATAATAGCCCATATGCAGGATATACTTTTAATAAAATTCTCATCTGCATCAAGAAGTATTCAGAGTCAACGTATTTACTTTTTGTACTGAAACAACTTATCAGTGTTTCTATTTTTGCTACAAAGAGAAAGTTTTGCAGTGTCAGCAACCTATGTCTGTGCTATGCTATTTTGGGAGTTTCCCTAAATGAGAGGCTGCAGAATTACAGTACACTACAAATTTATTCGTGGCACAGTCGCTCGCAACCGAAACACAAATTTCATTGTTAATGTTAGAATTTGTAACATGTCACTGTCTGCAAAGGAATATCAAAACATACCCTACAGTCTGGCAATTGTGACACTGCAAGCTGAACCGGACATTATTTTAAAAGAGATTATTTTCATCTTTTTTTAAAAACAAAATCCTGTAAAATGTCTGCCACACATGACTGCATTCTTATCCTGCTGAGGACAGAATGTAATAATGGATACAGTTGCCTAAGGAGTAACATATTTGTGCAGCAGTGGATAAAGAAGATCAACATTTGTCTGACTTTAGCTTCCCTGACATTAAGCCAAATCCCCCCAAAATGTGAAATTGGATAATGGATCAATAATTCTGCTGATCCCACTACTTTGTTTATCCAGACCACCTCTGCTCAAAGATGTGGTGGAAATTCCTTTCATTAATTATTAGAAATAGGAATAAAAGGGAAACTTGTCAGTACACCCAAGTTTATAATAAGTGAGAAGCTGATGCTCTGTAGGCTGCCCCTCAGGTGACTGCAACGTTGCTTTTTATGGTACTGTTCCCTTTCACATTCCACAGGAGCCACCGCAGAATTCAAGCACATTCAATGTTACATTGGATTTGCTAGGTCACTGCTGTTTCAGTCAGGAATGAGGTTACGTCATTTGCTTCCCTCACTTGCTCGGCAGCAACTGAAGGCAAAAACAAGTATTCTTTGGCATTCCAGGTTTGCGCAATGCCCTTGGGGGATTCCATGTGAACCCATGCACTGATTGGGTGTTGTCTATTAATGAGCTTGATTTCCATGTTAGGAAAGGGTTCCATTTCATATCTGCCCAGGATAGGATTCTGTTTGATTCCAATAATTTTGCCTTGCAGAGTACAGCAGCTTTGTGTGTATAATCCATGACCTTTGAGAACAGATGATGAACAACACCGTGAGTTCTGGAGCTAGCTCCCTACAGACGAGTGTGCAAGAATACCTCCATGACCCTATATTTTACATCACCCATTATAAAGCAAGGTAATGTTTCATTCTTCAGGGACTGATTTAAAGATTTTATTTAAGAAGGTTAGACATAGAAACAGCTGTTGAATCCCTCAGCACGATATGTATTGAATGTCCTTTACACTTCATAGCCCTCTTTGTACTGAATGTCCTTTACATACCTTCATCTTCTGTATACTGATGTCCTTTAAATGCCTTCCTGCTCCAGTACTGGGTATCATTTACACCCCTTATTCTCCTGTGTACTCCATGTCATTTGCACCTTTCAAGATACACATTATTGAGATTGTTGGAGGGTATAACATTAAAAAAGGGCACCTGCTTGGCAAGTAATCTCTATTTATTGAGTCCTGTGTGACTGTTCTGCATTATAACATTCTGTTTTGTTATTATTTCAGTACCACTGTTGCCAAATTTGACTGGGGACAAGCAAAGCAATGAACTGGACCATACCATGTGTTTGTATGACTGAGCAAGCCTTTGGTATTTTGAAAATAAGATTTATTTCTGTTGATAACTGACAGGAGCATGGAGTAATACCACATATTGTATTTGGAAAGTCTGCCATGTAGGGAAACAGACGTTTGCAACTTTCTGTCAGATTTAGAACACTTGCTTTAGGGCAGTGGTTTCCAAACTATGGGGCGCATACCATTGGCTGGGGGGGTGCGGAGCTTTAGAGTCTCGAGCCTCTGAGTGCATGTGGAGCAGAGGCGGAGCCAGGACCCGAGTGTGTGGAGCCGAGTTTGAAGGAGAGGGGGGTGGGGGGGTGCACAACGAAAACGTTGCTGAGTTAGGGGGAGCGCCGTTATTCAAAGTTTGGAAGCCACTGCCTTAGGGTGTTTTGAAGGCTTGAGCCCATGGTCCAAGATGAATCTAGGGGAATTCTTGTTGTTGGAGAGCCGGCCTTCTGATCAGATAGTAAACCAAGGTCCATTCTGTTTTCATGTTGTAGATGCCAAACCCCTGTTCAAAAAGAGAATAATACATTACCTCATATAATTATTTTTAGAAAGAATGATGCCCCAAAACACTTTATACCGATGGTGTGGTCTGGGTGTGGTTAGGTAAAACACAGTCACCCCACTTTAGAATGAATTGGGTAAAGTATTATGAAATAGCTTCCCATATAAAAGGTGCGACGTCAAATATAAGGATTATTTTTGTTATTATTTATGTTGTTGATCATTCATCCAAATTTTTAATCTGGTACCTGGTGTGTTTTGAAAAGTGTGTTTTCAAAACAACACACTTTTCAAAGTTAAGTGAACTTAACAGCAATTAGTTGTGAAGCGCTTTGAAACTTTTGATTTTGTAAGTGCAAAGGTGCATTTTAAAAAGGCAAGTTCTTCACTCTATTCATTCACAATAGTAGACTCCAAATAGAGTACAACATATTAAACATGAAGCTCACAATATTTTCTGAGTTACTTTTCTTAATTCCTATTAGCTTCAACAGCAGTTGCGAACACTTTTCAATACAGTACTGTGACTGTCCTGTCTGTTTCTGAAACTTATTTTCTTACAACAAATTAGATTTGTAGAGTACTTTTCAGATTGGGAGGACATCCCAGGGTGCTGAATATGTCTGGAATTTGGAATGGGAATGGGTGGCGGAGGGCAGCGAGTGGAGCAGTAAGAAGGTGGCCAAAGGCATAATCAAAGAGGAATAACATCTCTTCAGTGAATTCCCCCTAAAATACAATCACTGCATTTTACAGCAAAGTCCTTTGAAGCGCTCTGAAGGGTCCTCACAATCGGAAAGCTACTATATCAAAGGCAAGTTTTTTGTTACATTTCCCCCCCAGGATTAATGTCTCATTTGAAAGATGGCAACTCATTTCCCAGCATTGCACTGGAGTGTGAGTCAAAAATGTGAGCTCAAAGTCCTGACATGGGGCTTGAATCCACAACCTTATGATTCGATGCAAGAGTGCTACATCTGATCCAGCTGACTCCTGGCATAACTGTTAAACTACATTTTCCTTTTGACCCACAGGAATATGTTTCCTACTTTCTGGTGGCTTCTGGAAGCAATGTAAGTTTTATCCTATTTCCCTATGTTGTCTGTTTTCAATTATTGTTTTTTATTACATGCCTCATGTCCTATGGTACATGCACTTTTATATTGTGGTAGCAGATTAACCTTGAGAAAGCCTCTCATAACAGTTTATATTGGAACAACAGCTTCCTTGCACTGGTGAGTAATATTTTATAAGAAAGCGACACACAAAAGAAATACCAGCATCAAAGTACAGTATTGTTCATTTGGTTTGTGTTTGCCAATGATTTTCCTTTTAGCTACTGTAATTAAAATTAAGTTGAAAGAGCAATTTTTCCCTAGAACAGTTGTACTCACTATTTTGCGTCTAAAGCAAAACAGGGAGTGGTGACCAAGGAGCATGATTAGTTATTAGCCAACAGCATTTCAAATCAAAGTTTCCTTCAATTCAACCAGACAGGTAAATTCAACCAGATAGTTCATTTCAATCAGTCAGGCAAACTAAAATAGAAGGAACTGTTTCTCCAATTGCTGAACAGATTATGTTCAGTCAGTCATTGATAATAGCAATGCTCCTTAAATGTACTGTCCTACTGATATATTCGAGGGCTTTAACCGAGGGTACAGCATGTTCAGGATCCTTTGTCCCCTCCCCACATATCCACACAATTCAAATGGTATAGGTATTCAGATAACACCATTGTTTTATTTCAAGGCTTGATCTGGACATGAGTACAGCATGATGCATCCTATTTGTTGCTCCCTTTTTTGAGACAAATTAGTGCTGCAAATCTATTGCCCATTTTGTAGATATCTGGAAGAACGTCTTGACTTGCACACAAGCTTCACTTCACTGTGACCCTCCAAAAATGGTTCATTGCTCTATGGTGCGGGGATGACGCATCGGCAATATCCCTTGAAGTGGAAGCTTCCTGGGGCTGCTAGATTGCATTGTGTATTCTTGTATGAATTGAACTAGAAGGAACTGTTCCTCCAATTGCAGTACAATATATGCTCAGTCAGTCATTGATAATAGCAACACTCATAAAATATACTGTACTGCTTTGTGCTTACATGTTTAATTAAAATGATTTCAGATTGCTATTGTTCAGATGAAAGGAAACAGCAGATGCTGGAAAACTGAACTATAATGAGAAACTAAAGAAGCATTTAGTCTTAAAAACCTTTCACTCTTGTTAAGAATCTCTTCCACACTACCTCCCCCACCCTTGTGATGAAGGTCGCATCTAATACATTAATCTTTTATTTTCTTTCAGATTCTATCATATAGTGTGCATTATTAAAGAATAATTATTTGCTGTGCGCAATTGGCTGTCACACTTCGCCCATAAATGTACAGTCAATTCACTTTATAGTATATTCCGTGAAGCACATTAAAACATCTCAAAGATGTGAAAAGCGCCTATATTAATGCGAGGATTATAATTAGTAAATGAAATATCATTTTTATTATAATTAAATTATTATTATTATTTTCAGCATATTTTGAATTCAGATATTTATTGTTTTACTTATATACCTGTCACAGAAGCCTGTGAAAATGTGGACTGCCGGGTCCCACAAGGCCATTTTTTTTTGTGGTCATCTGGGTGTCTGACACACACAAAATCGCATTACCATGCTTGAGAGCATCCTATTGAAGCTGAGATTTCCATGTACCCCACCTACACATGGAATTCCCCCAAATAGATTATTTGAATGGAATGCACATTTTCTCGCTGGAGGGATACATCCTGCTTATGTAATTCCAGAAAGTATTAGTGATGCCATCAAGTAGGTAATTTATTATTTTGACTATTATTTTGGTAAACAGAAGTGAGCTGCATTGATCTTCCGGGAACAAATAGAACATTAGAGCCGAGTTCCCAAATGTCAGCGTCACTCACCTTATTTGCTGAAAATAATAATAATCCTTGCATTTAATAAGGCACCTTATCACATCTTCACAATGTCTCAAAGGGCTTCACAGAATATATTGTAAAGTGAAATGATTGTATATTTTTGGGGCGAAACGCGGTCCCATTATATAACCAGAGATGCGTTCTTTTCACAAAATTTTGAGACCTTGAACCCACTAAATAACACACAAAACCACACAACATAACACGCAAATTAGCACACATAGACAAGAAGAGGTACTTGGGGTAACTGTACAGTATTGTACTTTAATACTGGCAAACTTTAATACAGTACACTACTGGCAAACTTTAATACTGGCAGTGTGACAGTGGCACTTGCAGCTTCCCCACTCATCTTGATGTTGTGGAGCCCATAGCGTCTTTTAAACCTTTGAAACCACCCTCTGCTCGCACTGAAAGATGGTGCCTTTGAGCCTTCTCCTTCCTGATCATTTTACTCCCTAAACAATGATTTTGCCTTCTCTTGGATAACCACGGTGTTGATGCTTGTTCTGATCCTCAATCAAGACACTCAGCATTCTTTCTATGTTTTCCATCACATCACTACCATGTTTTGCTAATCTGCTTGCACCTGTAGCTGTAACACACCTTGAACTTGCCAGTATATTGTCTTTATTCTGTTTTATAGTAGCCACCATCGATCTAGCTAGTCCAAAAGCCCTCCCGACGACCGCACCTTTTTCACCAGACTTGATGCGCTTTATCATCTCTAATTTAGTATTTAAAGTGATGACTTTGTGGGATCTCTGGCCGCAAGTGGAATTACCGCTATTCATTTCACTTTCTGCTGTCTTTTCCTGACTTGATAAAAGCGCGGTAGAGGTTGTAAATCGCTCGAAGTTGCTCGGGAATGTTTGGAAATTACTGTAATACTGACGCGGCGTGGTGCCATTTCAAAATCAGCTGGCTTTTAAACAATGATGTAGCAACATGCTATTGGCCAGTTCAAATGCTTGGATAAACTGTATCAGGTGCGAGTGCGATTTACCCGCGAATACACTATGGACTGTGTGTATGGACAAAAAACATGCGCGAAATGCGACCGCGATATTCAAAATATGTATTGCGCACGCGCACAAAAAAAATTGTTCGTTAAAACGAATCCAAGTGTCCTATATCGATCAAAAAGCATTAAAAAATTATGTTCCTTAAATCAAATGTCCTGAACTGAAGCATCCTAAATAGAGGCTTACCTGTATATAGTAATATTGCTGACCATGATTTTATATTTGTGTCCATTAATGTACCAAGTATGATATAATATGATTTTTTTAAAGTTCTAGATATGCTTGGTACAAAGAAGATTAATATTCACCAAATTAATTATCTGAGAGTTTTCTATGTATTCACATCTTGTTCAAGTCAATTAAAAATGTTAGTACATGTGGGATAATTCGCCATTAAAACAAACTTTATTAGATGAATAGACACATGATTGTGGGTCATCGTGTGTTTCCAATGATGTATGCAAATACAATAGTTGAAAGATCAGAACATCACCGGGTTTCACTACAACATAAAAACAGCTCAGAAGCAACATTTATTTCCTTCAAACTTAATAAAAATTGCAGTATAACAGAAATCAATGGAACAAAATGTGAACAAGCATCAAATTTTCTGTGAAGCAGAACCTACTGTTAAGTAGGGCAGTCTGTAATACCAATCCCTGTGAGAATATTAATAACTAAAGAATCAGTGTTCAAGTGTGAATAGGTCTCAGCTCTGGCTTTGGGAAACATGAAATTCTGATCATTGTGAAGCTGAAGTTCAATCCCAATAATCACAGGTAAATATGTGAACTCTCCTGAACAGCAGGCAGGAACAGGTTTTCTTTACTGGGTATCTGGAGAATAACACCCTGCATCTCTGCAGAAATCAACTTATGCTGTAAAATTATAAAGCAATAATTTACTTAACCAAAAATTCTCGGAAAATCAGCTGCATATTAACCTTGACTATCAAGAAAAAGATAAGTCCTCTTCACTGGAAAATGGTGTCAGCCTCACACCAGGACTTTGTGTTCACAGTCTGACTAACACTGTAATATAACTGAGGGAGCACTGCATTGTAACAGGTGCTATCCTTTCGATATTCAAAAAATTCCAAAAGAGTTTCTCCCAGTGTCCTGGACAACAAGCCCACAGATAAAATTGTCCATTCACTTGAAGGCTGTTTGTGGGATTGTGGTGTTTGGAAATTGGTTACCAAATTTACCCACAAAATACACAGTTACTGTGCCTAAAATGCTGCAAAGTGCTTTGAGACATCTTCTCAGTGTGAAAGGTGCTTTATGAAATGCAAATATTAGAATAATTATATAAAAGTATAGGTAACTTGGCCAAAAATATGATTGCAACCACAACTAGTAGCTCATTCGCTCTAATAACAACAAACTACTTTTTCCAATGGGTTTCCACATCAGACACCCAACTGATCGAAACAAACAAAATAACTTATCGAATACCAGGTTAAGCAAAGAATGGCGGAATTGGATTGAGAACTAGAGATTAAAGGACACTGATTCTAATTTTGTAAGCTGAGAAGGGTTGAAAGGTGGTAATGAACAATATCATTGAGAATGTTTCTTAGCAGAGAATTTTTTGCAGGAGATATAACCAAAGTATGTTCACTGAATTCAAGGTTCTTCCTCACACAGTGCTCAACAGCAACAAATTACATTTGTACTGTGTCTTTCACATCGAAAAAATATCGTTCTTCATTGCCCATCACTGTTCTATTCATGTTGTCAAATTAATTTCTAAATGCAATGCACAGATTTGGGCTATAGTTGAATTACTGTACTTTCAAAAGCTGAAATTGACTTCCAATTTTTTAAATTAGAAATAACAAAATCATCATGTGGAGCAGAGTTCCAGGATCTAAATTTTACTATTGCAAGAGTTGATATTGCATTACAAAAAACCAAAATAATGACACTAAGTAATGCTTCACCCAATAATGTTGTGCAGTCTAAAGGGGCCATCGGCACTCTATAAACACTATAATGAGCAAGCTTTATTTTGTGCCGATGAAACATTCAAATGCACATTATTCACAATGTAACACACTTCAGGGTGTAGGCATGGTTGAACCCATGTAATAAAACATTCAAGAGCAGGTCTCAACTATCCTATTAAAATTAACAGTAAAGGTTGACATTTGTCCAATTATATAAAAAGAGCTTTCTGCCTGAAGGCATGATTTTGAACCCAGTCCAGAGGAAGCAAATGCACGCCTTCTGTACTGAAGGCTGGAATTTGGCAATAGCTACATCTAAATTGAGCTCAGTTAGGACATTTGTCCAAGAATTCCTTATATTTGGCACTAATTCAGCAACCTCAGCCTAAGGCTTCTGGATTGGAAGAATGGAAATGGAAATAACCACGTTGGCACTATGAGCAGTGAAAATGACAGAGGGGAACCTCTGAACTATGTTCTGCCTGTTGTAAATCTGGCATTTGCTGCTGGTTGCAAAAAGTGGAAATGATTCTGTTCCAATGCGCGATCATCCTTTGCTTTAATTACAATGGAAAAAAACAAAGAAATCAATCGCTGCAACCTGTGAAGTTTGATCAGTTCAGTGAATCCAAGTTAATTCTAAGCAAAGCCTCTGTAATAACCGTTATTTGCCAAAGCAAATGCACTCCATGGCAACTATGAGCCCTCTATTACCTACAGAAGCAGGTTTGCAAAATGTCCAGGGGGTTTGAACATGATTCTTCTCCATATGTTCACAACTTAACATCCATATACTTTCTTATGAATATTAAACAGTTTTTGCTTATTTTCAAAAATTGAAAAGAAAATGTAAAGATGTGCACTGGGACGAATGTTATAAGCAAGATGAACTAAACGATGAATGTTAGTTTCTATTTTTTTTAAGCTAGACTGGATGCAAACAAAATCATGACAATGTATTAAAAAAAAATCTGTAAATGAAGCAATTGTACAGATCCTTTTCACTACAACAAACAAAATCTTACATTTATTAAGCGCCTTTCACGTCGAGAGGACGTCCCAAGGCGCTGTACAGTCAGGTAAGGACAAGAGCAGCGGGAGAGGAGTCGGGGCAGGACGAAGAAAAGTAGGAAAATTATATTTGTGGGCGAAACGCGGCA
>JAAILG010022738.1:0-11921 GCA_012026655.1 Hydrolagus affinis | reverse complement strand
CCCCCCCCCCCCCCCCCCCCCGCCACCATTTCTGTACAGGCACCCCAGGCAGCTGCTTTAATTGAGCCCATCAACTTTTTGACAAGAAGCACTTTATTCTGAAATAAACCAGCGTGTTGTTTCATTTCAGACGCCTTGAGTATGTAAGCCACCTGATTACACAGAGGAACAGATCCAAGCCAGACAGCGAAGCATTTTCTGCAATTATTAGACTGTGAATTCATCTCTACGGCTCCCTCTACCTTAATGCACATGACCTTGAGTTTATATTGAGCGTCTGTGTAAATATAAACGGCGGTATAAATTTTTAAAGAGCTTTGCTTTGACCAGACGTAGATGTGGGAGGGGGTTGGGGGGGAGTGTGGGGCGTGGGGGGGGGGGGGTTGGGGGGGTGGGGAGGCAGGGGGAGTGGGTTTAAAATTATATCAGAGGTTACGAGTGCTTTGTGTATACCATGAATGAATCAATAAAAAAAATAGCCACGGACTGGACAAAAAGTGGCTGTAAAAGTCTTTACTACTGTGATATTCTGCAGCCTGCAGTATCGTTCCGTAAAAAAAGATGTGAAGAAAAATGTATGACCAAATTTTGCTCAACCAAAGGCACCCTTACCAATAAAATTGGTCACTCACTTCGCGGCTGTACGGGGCCATTTGCCCACAAAACACAGTCACCGGGCTTCGCGGTATATCGCAGGAAGCATTTTCCTGAAATCAAACGCAGTGTATCAAATGTTAAGGATTATTATCTTCAACCGAACGATGCACAATATCCATACGCCTGAAATCCAACTTATATTTAATAATAATCCTTGCGTTTGGCCTAGTGCCTTATCAAGTCATTGAGACATCTCAAAGCACTTCAGGGTATGCACAGTACTGTACTGTAAGTTGGATTGACTGTGTCTTTTGTTGGACAAAACGTGGTAGCCAGTTGTGCACAGTAATGTCCCACAAACAACCATGTAATGAGTGAACTCCAGGGTTGTTTTATATTAGGGGATTATTGGCCAGGACACCGGGAAAGAGAGAGAGAGAGACACAGAGAAAGAGAGAGAGAAACTCCCTTCTCTTTTTGAATAGCGCGACGGAATCTTTAACATCCACCTGAACAGGCAGATGGGGCTTGGTTTTTAACATCTCATCCGAAGGATGGATGAGCCTTTAACTGCAAATAAAAAGGGACTTTTGGTCAGTAGGAAGGTCATGAACTAAATTAAACACAGCACAGCAAACAGCACAGACCTACAGCGGACACAAGAAAGCAGCCACCCTTCTGAGCTAGGGTAGCTCAGTCTCTCGGAGCCGGGCCATGTGAATTTCTGACGCACTTGACTGAACCGTGGCTTCTAAGCATTGTTTACGTTCCAAGAGCGTGTTGAAGTAGATCAAAATCTACAACTGTTCCGAATCAAAACCAGGAAGCTGAACAATTGTGAAAGTACTTCAGGCTGATGTGAAATTGGAGCAAATACCTCTTACCCCACCACCGTTTTGGGTTATAAATGATTCTGAGGGTAGGAAGATATTCCATTTGAGTTGATGTAAACATTATAATGCTATTGGAATTCCTTTAGGTTTCTGGCTCAGTTTGACTTGCCAGTTACATTTTGAAGGGCTGGGAACTGAATGCCCACTGGCCTGAATTCTATTTTAATTCACTGTTGGGGATAAAGTTGGGATTGCGGCATTCAGATTGAAAACAGAGCGCACACGATGTCCTAACTTGAGCAGAATGCTTGCAAATTACATGGTTGATCCAGTTTACAATGCATTCTGTGAAGCACTTCGAAATGTCTCCAAAACAACAACAACAACTTGCAATTATACATGGAGATCCTCACTCCTCAGTCTTGTTGTTAAATGCCTCCACTCACCGGCACCTCCTACCTCTCTAACCTCCCGTCTCCTCACAGTAATACCCAGTGCCCCGCTCTACTGGGTCTCCGCCCTCCTCCTTGAAACTTTGGAACTCCCTCAACCCCCTTTGCCTCGCCCCCTCCTTTCCCATCTTTCTCATCAAGATCTTTCTCTTTGATCGTGCTTACAGTCACCTTCCCCTCCACCCCCCCCCCCCCACCCCACCCCACCCCACCCCGGCTCGGCCTCAGGCTCCGCCACCGTGAAGCGCTCTGAGATGCCGCCCGGCATAGAAGACATTATATAAATGCAAGTTGTTGCTGTTGTTATAGTTATAGTACACTCTACACGGAGGGTAGCGTTCCAGATCGCTTCACAGTTGTGGAGACCAACCCTGAGCCAGGCAGGGGAGGAGAGGAAGAGGGGACAATCAAAGAAGAGCAAAGTAAGAACAATCAAAAAGGAAGGTGGAGGGTGAGGGTGGGGGAAGGTCGAAG
Source organism: Hydrolagus affinis (assembly GCA_012026655.1). NCBI lineage: Eukaryota > Metazoa > Chordata > Chondrichthyes > Chimaeriformes > Chimaeridae > Hydrolagus > Hydrolagus affinis. Next base: position 9,565 of record JAAILG010022738.1, on the reverse strand, counting down.
TAGGGGGAAGGGGAAGGAGAGTGGGAGAGGGGGAAGAGTTAGTTGGGGAGCCGAAGGCGCGGTCGAAGAAGAAGGTCTTGAGACCGACCTTGAAGGAGGAAAGGGAGGAAGCGAGGGGGAGGGGCTGCGAAATGGAGTTCCACAGTGTGGGAGCAGAGAGGCTGAAAGCCCAGTCGCCGATGGTTGGGCGGTTAGGGCGGTGGAACACGGAGTAGACCTGAGTCTGCTGAACAGAAGGTGCGGGCAGGCTGATAGGGAGACAGCAGGTCAGAGAGATAGGCGGGGGCAAGGCTGTGAATGGCCTTGAAAGTGTGGACGAGGATCTTGAATTCGATCCTCTGGGTGACGGGGAGCCAGTGGAGTTGGGCGAGGGTGGGAGTGTCCATCGCTGGGGTGAATCGTCTCCCGGCAGCCTTCGAACACTGTTCTGATCGTGCACCCATCAGAGAGCGCAACCATTCTGAACGGTATTTCCCATCAATTATACAGGGCACGATACGTTCTTCTGTAAGGTTCTCAATTGGTGGGTTAGATCTAGACATTTTATGCCGTAGTTGAAGGAATTCTGTGTACAGTACAATGATTTAATACTCACAACCCCTGAGTCACAGTCCAGTACAGTGCAACCCAACTGCAATGCAATTTAAATTTCTGTAAAGTATAGCACCTTTCACTTCACAAAGGCAAGTCTAACAACTAAACAAAAACCTTGCACTTTGATATATAGCGATGTAAAGTGAATTGCCTGTATATTTTATGGGCAAAACATGGCAGCCAATTGCGAACATTAGTATCCCACAAACAATCGTGGATTGAAGTGACCAATTTATTAATATTATATTTTTAAGGAATTATTAACCCCAGCAAAGCGATCCGCTAACCGGCTAACATCGGGTTCCTACTTACTGCCAGGTAAACAGAGGCTTGTGGAGTAAGGAAACTTGCCCAGTATTTTGCCCTGTCGGGAATTCAACCCGGGTGTCTCGCTTGCCAGGTGAGTGCTCTATCTGCTGAGCTGCAGTAGTCCAAAACCCTTAACAATGCAGTTGAGTTGGGGGTGGGACCCGAGAGGGTTGGGGAGGGTGAAACATGACCAAAAGCGTGGTCAGGGAGGTACGTTTCGAGATGTGCCTCCCTCCCAATGACGATGAGGAGAATACCACCACATTACTACAGTCCATAAGAACAATTTCAACAACAACAACAACAACAGTAAATGATGTTTGTACAGCACCTTTCACGTCGGGAGGACGTCCCAAGCCACTGGACAGTCAGGGATCCATAATTTCAGGTGTTCAAGGCCAGAAAACTGGATGACCGAAATCTCTCACTTTTTTTCATCTCATTCTTACTGCAGGAAGGTCAGATGCGGGTGTTTGAGGTGAACTTAAACACCCGCAGCAACAACAACAACAACAACAAATTAGACTTATAAAGCGCCTTTCACGTCGGGAGGACGTCCCAAGGCGCTGCACAGGAGGCGTGTGACCCGAGCTGGGAGGGGAGTGTTCGGGAGGGGGTAAAAAAACGTAGGGGAGGTCAAAAAATTAGGGGGGGAACAGAATGCACGGTCGAAAAGAAAAGTCTTCAAACCGGCCTTGAAAGAGGAAAGGGAAGAAACAAGGTGGAGGGATTGGGGGATGGAATTCCACAGGGTGGGAGCGGAGAAGCTGAAGGCCCGGCCTCCAATGGTGGGGCGGTTCGGGCGGGGGGCTTGGAGCAGGCCAATTCCTGCTGAACGGAGGGTCCGGGTGGGCTTGTAGGGGGAGAGTAAATTGGTTAAATAGGGCGGGGCAAGGCCGTGTAAGGCCTTGAAGGTGAGGACGAGGATGTTGAACTCGATCCTCTGGAGGATGGGGAGCCAGTGGAGAAGGGCGAGGGTGGGGGTTATATGGTCGCGGAGGCCGGTGCGGGATAGTACATGGGCTGCAGAGTTTTGGATGACCTGCAGCCTGTGAATGGAGGAGCTGGGGAGGCCGACGAGGAGAGAGTTTCCGTAGTCCAGCCGTGAGGTGATGTACGCGTGCACGAGTGTTTCGGCAGCATGGGGGGTTTCCAGCAGCATGAGAGTTTCCACAATTCTGAGTGTCTGAAGTTAACTTGAGGTCCCGCCTGCCTGTTTTTGTACTGGGAAAGGGAAAGGCAGGATCTCTCTCCAGAATCCCGGCCAGCAATCACAGAATATACCGTAAAGACTATATATGTAAAGACTGGATAATTGTGAACAAAACGCGGCAGCCAATTGCACAGCAGGGTCGACAAACAGTCGTGGATTGAAGTGACCAATTTATTATAGTTTTTTTTGGAAGAGGGATTATTATTGGGCGTGTGGAGTGTCCAAGGTTGTCCAAGGTTTCGTCCTGACCTGCCTGGATTCGAAACACATGTCCCACGCTTGTAAGGCTTTAACCGCTGAGCTACAGGGCTCCGTGCCTTAATTCACTTCACGGCTATCTGTGAGATCTGCTGCACCTGCCCTCAGATAGAGTCACTTCACTTGACTCCCATTGCGTCTGAAGGGTTTTGAGACACTCCCAACGTTATAGCTGCTGCTGCCCTGCGTCCAATGCGAGGATCATTATGAAATGTGAGGATTGCAGTTTGATAGGGACAATCCTGGCTTTGCCGTGGCTGGTTGGAGTGCTATCCTGCATCTTAAATGCATTCATTCAGTTTGAGGGAAAATTAAGTGGAGGCAATTACGGGCACAGAACACTCAAGCATTATCGATCCTGCCATTGAACAGATAAACTCAGAGCAATGAGTGTACCTCGCATCAGGCCAAGAGTGAATGTAATAGTACATTGATTCCTTCCTGCCTGGATTGCTTGTACTTGTACTGAATCTTTTGCTCAGCCAGGAGTCTGAGACACGCAGAACAACACCACCAAAATTACATTTGCACATACAGTGCCATTTCACATCGGGAGGGTGTTCCCGCCCATCTCCATAATAATAAGTAAAATAATAATCCTTGCATTTGATGTCGTGCCTCATCACATCTTTGAGATGTCTCAAAGCGCTTCACAGACTACACTGGGAAGTGGTTTGACAGGATGTTTCGGGGGCAAAACCAAATTGAAGCTGCCATGTAACTGTCCTGTATTTATCTCGCCCACATTTGGCAATTTCCCAGAGTCTGCCACGGAATACGCTCTCACTTCTGGAGTCCAAACATACCCTGCTAACCTAATTCCGGAGAGTATTAGGCGCAGGCTGGTGAGAGCCAAGGCTTGGCGCCAAGTGTGTGTGCGTTGGGTTAACCGCTGGAGTTCGACCAGCGAAAACACTGTCAAGCAAGCTTCTCAATGCTTGTCTAGCTATTAGCCTAACTATGAGGGCTTTGGCTCGCACGGTTAACGGGAGCTGAACGGGATGATTCCCTGCCCTCAGTGACTGGTCTGCCCTTCCAAGTCTTGCTGAAGGTCGGAAATTGAGATGTCGGCAGCAAAACGGGTTTGACTCTCACCGTTCCTCTTAACACTTTGGATTTTGTTGGAAGGTTCAGATTGTAAACACAGTTAGCTGCATCATCGCACTGTTTTTTGGGCAGCCAGGTACTTGCAGAAACCACCCCCATTGCTTTAGAGTATCCAAACCAAACTGATAGTTCCATACATAGAACGCAGTATGTGTTCTCAGAAAGTGCGACTGTAAGCGAGACGACGTTAAGCGAACCCATTTTCCCCACACTAATTAATGTACAACACGGAGTTAGGTTCTTTTGGACATTTCTCGTCAAAATTTTCTAAAAAGAAAATGATAAGTTGAAATACATGTACCTGTACATTCCTAACTGTAAAATATAAAATCTAAAAATATGTCAATTTAAATTACACAATACAACTCACCTGAGATGGATGTGGAGCGTTGTTTATAGAGGTGGGTTGGGGTGGAGAGGGCGAGTGGTGGAATTGGGATGAAGGATCAGGATGGACGCTGAGTAAGAATGCCAAACGTTCAGCGTCTATATATGCCTACGCTACCCAAAGTAGTTTGTTTCCATCCGCTGGCGAACGATGTAATAGTGAACATCGCGACATTAAATGGATATATGTTCCCCTGTGTGTCAGCAATGTAATAACGAAACAACATTGACCAAATCAACGTTTAGCGAGATCTACCTGTGTGTGTATATATATATTATATATGTGTATGTATGAACTGCTGTGTGTGATTGGCATTTCTCCTACAAAATGCACAAACTATTCTGTGAATCGCTTTGAGACGTCACAACGAGGGGAGAAGGCGATGTATCAAATGCAATTATTATATGCAGTACTGTAGGCCGTGTGCACATGGAAACCGTCTGGGAACAATCTCCGCGTCTGTGAAGCACTTTAAGCTGTTCTCTCGATGTGAAAGCTGTCACGTTGAATGCAAATATTGTTATTGTATTATTGAAATGAGACTCGCAGTCTCTCCTCTGCAGTACTGTATCGCAGCAGGTCACTTAAAGTAGCAGGGGCAAACACTTGAGGACCACACGGCTGGAATTTAACCAGTCAGTGTTTATAATGGCAACCTGTACACCTGAAATTTGCAAGCACATGTCGAATTCTCACTTAGGTAGCACGATAATGGATTTTCTGTGGTGTGTCTGATTACCGGCTGACGAAAAAAAACCAATCAATTAGCGCAACGACTTTGATGTATTTTCAATCCTCTTCGTAATAATATAATACCATAATCCTATTCGTGAGAAAAATACTCGCCTTGTTAACTGCTCAGCAAACAGTCACCTGCTGCTTAATAATAGCAACAATACCCTTGCGTTTGACTTAGCATTTTATCGCATCTTCGATGTATCTCAAAGTGCTTCACGGAATATTTTGTGAAGTGAATTGGCTGTTTTGTGAGAGAAACACGGCAGCCAATTGCGCACAGCAGTGACCCACAAGAATAATAATAATATTAATAATAATCCTTACAATTGATACAGCGCTTTTCACGGCTTTTAGACGCCTCGGAATATAATGTAAAGTGAATTGCCTGTATATTTGTGGGCAAAATGCGGCAGCCAATTGCACACAGCAGTGTCCCCACAAACAGTCGTGGATTGAAAATGACTAATTTTATTGTTGTGTTTTTTTTAGAGGGATTATTATTAGACGTGTAGATTAAGCTCCTGTGGTTCAGTGGTTAGAGCACTTGCCTTGCAAACTGGGGAGACCAAGCTGGGGAGACCTGTGTTCGAATCCAGGTAGGTCAGGGCGAAACCTTGGGCAAGTTTCCTTACTCCACACACACGCCTAATAATAATCCCTCCAAAAAAACCACAATAATAAAATTGGTCATTTCAATCCACGACTGTTTGTGGGGGACACTGCTGTGCGCAATTGGCTGCCGCGATTCGCCCACAAATATACAGTCAATTCACTTTACAGTATATTCTGTGAAGTGCTTTGGGACGTCGATAAGATGTGGAAAGTGCTATATCAAATGCAAGGATTATTATTATATATATATTATTAAGGAAGCTCGCCTAATGTTTCGCCCTGACCTGCCTGGATTCGAACACAGGTCTCACGCTTGTAAGGTGAATGCTCTAACTGCTGAGCTATTGGAGCTCCACTATATACATATGTGGGCGAAGCAGTCGTGGAGTGAGTAACCAAATAATAATTATTATTAGATTATTTTGTTTAGAAGGGATTATTTTACGCCTGGAAAAGCGATCCGTCTATGTAAACAGAGGCGTGTGGAGTAAGGAAACTTACCTCTGCGACCACGCGTTTACTCATCTTTCCCTTACTCCTTAGCTCCCCCATCTTTAACATCTTATCGCTTGAATCCCCATCAGTACCGTGAAGCGCTTTGAGACGTCCTCCCGATGTGAAAGACGCCATGTACAGTCTGCAAATCGTACTGTGTGTTTTTGAACCGGCGCTTGCAATCATTGCATCCAACCACCGGAGGGCAGACCAACGACGTCAAAGTCTTGCATCAAAGTGACTTTGCAATCACGTCAATTCATTTGGGGGAAAAAAAACTGCAGAAAAGCATTGCAGCATTAATTTTTTAAGCGCCAAATCATTTGTGGATCAAACAGGAACCTTCGAGGGGGGTCGACGTTTGGCTTTCCGACTGTTTCTTGCCAAACAAAAGAACAAAAACATGTATTCATAATAAGAGTATTCCTTCCGGTTGACATAGATCGTGTCTTCTAGACGTCTCAAAGCACTTTCGCAGAATATACTGTCAAGTGAATTGACTGTGTATTTTGCGGGCGGAATTGTTATACATTATTACATGGCGCCCTTGACTGCAGGGTGGTGTCTCAGGAGCAGGTTAAGAGCAGAAAACGTTGGGGAGAAAAGGCAAATAAAGCAAACAGTCCGACCCCTTTTTCTGTTTGCTTTCTGTGAATTTGGGAACCTGTTGTAGCACGACTCCAGCCAGCCATTTACTGCGGTGATTTTCCAATTTGCTCACAGAATTCTCCACTGGCCAGAGGTTTTGGCCAGGCTGCCGTAGTCGGCAGATTTTGCTGACGAGCCTGGAATGACGAGCCTGTTCAGCTCTCAGTGAAAGGTCAGGTCCTCTTCGCTCTTCAGTCCACACCACATCAGGAAAACAGAGCACTCCTTAACCTGGTAGAACGACGGCTGGCAGAGCGCTCGCCTCGAGAAGCGAGCGAAGCGGGTTCGATTCCCGGCAGGGAGAAACACTGGGCGAAGCAACAACAACAAAGTTACATCCAAATTACATCGATAGAGCGCCTTTCACGTTGGGAGGACGTCCCAAGCTTCCTTACTCCACACGCATTAACGCACTATTTACCTCGCAGTGAGTAGCGACCCGGTTGTCGGCCGATCGGCGGATCCCTTTCCCGGGGAAATAATACCTTAAAAAAAACCAACATCAACTGCGTCACTCGATCCACCACTGTTTGTGGGACGCCGCTGTGCACAACTGGCTGCCACAAAATATACAGTCAATTCACTTTACAGTATATTCCGTGAAGGGTTTTGAGACGGCTTGAAGATGCCAATCGACGAACACCTGGGTTCCTATTTACTCGTAGCTCAACGGAAGTGTGTGGAGTAAGGAAACTTCTCCGAGCCTGTACTCGGAGAGCGGAGTTTCCCACAGGTCTATGAGAATACTGATGGCGGTCAGGTGCCCAATATTTCACCGAGTAACCTTCGCAGGATAGTGAAGGGCAAAATCTCGCTGCAAACCAGGAGCAGTTTGACACAATGACCAGCAGATGGAGCAAATGCATTAGTTTTTACAGACAATACCGCATCCCACAATAAATCAATGTGAGGTACAGACTATGTATAACTCACCCTGACATGGAATCCAATGTCCTTGCATTTAAAAGACCCTTAATACAATCGTGGAAGCACATTGGGTACCTTGTTGTGAGGGTGGCTTCCCTGATTGAGTTCCATTCCCTGTGTGGCCATCAGTGTTGGTTAACCTCGCCACACATCCGATATACTCTGACATACTCCACGGCTGCGTAAATCTTATCGCGCGATCCTTGCACTCGACGTAGCGCCTTATCGCTTCGTTTGAAAGCACTTCGCAAAATATACTGTGACGGAAGCTGACTGCAAAACTCGTGGGCGAAACACGGCAGCCAATTGCGCACCGCAGAGTCCCACAAGCAGTCGTGGACTGAGTGACCCAGTTACTATTATCAATTTATTTTTGAAGAAATGATTACCCCAGGAACGGCGAGCGCTCGAACCACAGAGCGGCTGCAGGACTCGTGACAGTGTTTCTCTTGCTGAAGGTCGTGGGTCGGGCCTGTCATTGAGTGACTATGGAAAGCGATTCAAGCCTGGAGAGCTAACAACAACAACTTGTAGTTATATAGCGCCCTCCACGCCAGGCGTGAGCCAGGAGGGGAGGGGGAAGGTGACTGTAAGGCGCGGTCAAACAGAAAGGTGCGACCTGAAGATGGAAAAGGAGAGGGGCCGAGGTGAAGGGAGTGAGGGAGGGAGCTCTAGAGTTTCGGGGAGTAGCGGCTGAAGGTGGAACGGAGGATTCGGGGGAACAAGGAGGAGGCCAGACCCGGTAGAGCGGAGGCAGCGGGTACTGCTGTGAGGAGAGAGGAGGTTAGAGAGGTAGGGTGGGGGCGCAGAGGAGCGGAGGGATTTAAACACAACGGTGTGGAGGATCTTGAAGTCGATGCGCTCTGTGGCAGGGAGCCAGCGAGGTCTGGCGAGGATTGGGCTAATCGGGGAACGAAGCAACCGTCAATCGAGTGCATGTTCCGGATCATTTACGCGTAATTCGTAACGAGAAAAAAAAAGGCATCCAAAGGCACGAAGTCAGGCTGGCCGCAAGGCTTTGATCAGTCGGTGGGAGTGTCCAAACATCTGAGAAGCATTTCCAATAATTAAACGCAATAAAAATAATTACTTTATAACACTGGAACTTTCTTCCACTTGACAACCAAACCTTGGCAAAGCCCTCGACAAACGCCTGTTTCATGTGTTTCTCGTTTACCGAATGCCACACAAGGAAAGATGTTGTTTACCGCCTGGGCAAAAAGGGAAGCGGGGAGTGTAGTATGGATTGCAAAGTCGGGTGGGTGGTGGGGTGTGGTGGTGGGGTGTGGTGGTGGGGTGTGGTGGGGTGTGGTGGGGGTGAGTTGGGGGGGGGGTGGGGGGTGAGGTGGGGGTGGGAGTGGAGGGGATGGTATATAAATGCGAGTTGTTGTCGTCAGACACATTTTGCTGTTGAGGGATAATAAGCAGGTGACCGGCTCCCAGCACGGTCGACGAGGAAGGTCTTTGGACTGGACTTGAAGGATGCCTTCCAGAGAGCGGGTGAGGTGGGGGGATTCCAGGATATTAGAGCCGACGTGCGGGGGCAGAGATCTGAATGCCCGACCGCTCATGGTGGGGTGGGAAATTCAGGGGGCTTGAAGCCGGCAAGTAGCAAAGATTTTCTCTCTCTCTCTCTCTCTCCTTTGTCGGGAGGGGTGCTCGTCACCTCGCCACAATGATGTTGGTCAACCCCAACATGCTCACGTGGCTGCCGGGTAACTGCTGATCAAGGTGTTGTGGAGGAAGGTAGGATAACTCTGAGGCTCTCTCCATCCCACAATCCCCTCGCCTCGCACCCCCCTCCTATGTCCCCTTCAAGACTGGTCTGAAGACCCTCCTCTTCGCCCGTGCCTTAGCCACCGTCCTACCCTATCCCGCACCCGCCTCCGCGACCACATAACCCCCACCCTCACCCGTCTCCACTGGCTCCCCATCCTCCAGAGTTCAAGATCCTTGTCCTCACCCCTTCAAGGCCTTACATGGCCTTGCCCCGCCCTACTTAACCAATTTACTCTCCCCCTATAAGCCCTCCGTTCAGCAGGACTCGGCCTGCTCCAAGCCCCCGCCCGAACCGCCCCACCATCGGAGGCCGGGCCTTCAGTTTTTCCGCTCCCACCCTATGGAATTCTATCCCCCAATCCCTTCGTCTCGTTTCTTCCCTTTCCTCTTTCAAGGCCGGTTTGAAGACTTTCCTCTTCGACCGTGCCTTTTGTTCCCCCCCGAATTCTTCGACCTCCCCTTCGTGTTTCACCCCCGCCCAAACACTCCCCTCCCAG
>JAAILG010022737.1:0-11852 GCA_012026655.1 Hydrolagus affinis | reverse complement strand
TTACTCAATTAGAGTCAATTCAGAGTCCCACAGCTGTCAATAACCCCTTGCGTCCCCTCTCAACCTTTGCTAAAGTATACTTGCTTTTCACGTAGCACTTTGTGTTGAAATGTCAGTTGAAATGCGTGCGCTCTCCCTCTCTCTCTCTCTCCCCCCACCCCTCACCCCCCTCCCCCACGTTGCTCGCCTTATCTCAGGTACTGCTGGGGTTTTCACCAGCTAAAATGTCCCATTGCCGTTGCCAGCACTTCAACGGAATCCCACCAGCTGTTGTACCTGATTTATCTCCAATTACCGTTTGGGTGACTCGAATCCTTTAGTACATAATTCCGTTAAAAAATACCCATAAATCACACCCCAATTGTTGTTATGCCGACAAGCTAGCTACACCAACAATGTCCCACAAAACAATGTCCCACAAACAATGCCGATGTGAATGAACGATAATAAAATTAGTACAAATAATAATAATAATAAAATTGGTCATTTTCAATCCACGACTGTTTTGGGGGGGGGGGGGGAAACGCTGCTGTGCGCAATTGGCTGCCGCGTTTCGCCCACAAATATACAGTCAATTCACTTTACAGTATATTCTGTGAAGGGCTTTGGGACACGGTCAATAAGATGTGACAAGCGCTGTATCAAATGCAAGGATTATTATTAGTAGTAGTAGTATTTTCCATTGCATTTGGATACTGGGACAATTCTGACCAGGGGAACATTCCACTCTTCATCGAAATACAGACATCATAGGCCGAATGGAATTCTTCTATGCCAACAGGGTTTTATGGTTTAATATTGTCCTGAGCAATAATAATAATAATAATAATCCTTGCATTTGATATCGCGCTTTTCACATCTTATCGATGTCTCAAAGCGCTTCACGGAATATACTGTAAAGTGAATTGACTGTATATATATTTGTGGGTGAAACGCGGCAGCCGATTGCGCACAACAGCGTCCCCCCCACAAACGGTCGTGGATTGAAAATGACCAGTTTCTGATGGTTTTTGTTAATTGACGGATTATTATAGCATCCAGAAGTAACCAGGTGGCGCTTGTTTGCACTGGTTTGCTTTCCTCTGAGAAAGTTAAGGGGTTTCTATTTCCGCCAGCACTATGTGGCCACAGCAAGCTTGCTTCACGTACAGTGGTAACTGTACTCCTACGGTTAAAAACACAATTCCCACTCGGCGACCCGTTTCACCTGTCACTCTGCAACCCCTGAAAGCACAATCCGAATCCACCAGTGAAGCCTTTAACAACTGACTGTCTGTAATAGTTTCTAATATATATACATATGTATATATGCGTTGGTATTTATCTGTTTTCGATCAAGGGTTTTCTTTTAACCTCATCTCCTTCAATAATCCCAGCCGTTCCAGTGAGGGCAGCAAAACCGTGTCATCGTAGCTTTTCATTAGGTGCAGATCTCCTTCGGGCTTCACCAGAGAGCGACCTGCAGAGGTGCTGCCCAGCTTGTCATTCTACATGAAAGGTTTACAGCTTCTAAAATCTCACAGTTGGATTAAAGTACTTATCATAACGAGTGAGTCGAACATCTGCTGCACTAATATGATCAACACATCTGCAGAAGGTTTAATTAAGCAACGACTGGCATATTGCATTCCCTTGGTTAAATTGAAGACAGGTTTCCCCCCCCCCAACCCCCCCCACACCCCACCCCCCCCAACCAATGGAGCAAAACAGTTATTCACACGTCTGTAAGGATGTATTTCTAATATTTTGCTTGTTTATCATTGCCTGGTTGCTATATGTTTTAAAAAATGTTTTTATTAAGTTGTGTGTAGCCAAAATGTGCTAGGCCTTACTGTTGAGGTTTCTGAAACACTGTAATGGTCTGCGGAAAGGAGGTGGAGAGATGTCTTGTACAGAGTCTGTGGATGTGAGTGTGGGGAGGAGGAGGAGGAATGGGGTGTGAACAGGAGCAGCAGAAGAGATCTGCTATTCCTCACATTGCAAAATATCCTTATTGTCAACGGAGATACTTTGAGAAAGTATCTTCTTGGGGATGAAAAGCTCAAAGGACAGTGCGGTGGCCAGGAGAGAGAAACAGAGAGCAAACAGGCTGCTGCCCTCTTTCCAAAACTATTTTGCGGTAGAGCAAAATGCATCACGTTGATATCAGGCAGGCAGATTGGATCCCTACTGTTTCAACGGTTAAATAAAAACTTGTTTTTGCTTCTTCTTGGTCATATGTCTAACACCTCCCTCCCTCCCACAGTACAAAGCCACAACAACAACCAATTAGATTGTATACAGTGCTTTTCATGTCGACCAAAGGTCGTCCCAAGATCCCAGATGGTTTAACGGTTTACACTCAGGATGGAGATGGAATCCAGAAGGGTGGGGGGTAAAGGGGTTGGGGATTGAAGGGCGTTTGAAGGTTACAGTCAAAGAGGAAGGTTGTTAGACCGTTCTTGAAGGAGGCAAGGAAAGGGGCAAGGCGAAGACATGGCAGGATGGCGTTTCAGAGGATAGGGGGGACAGAAAAAACTAAAGGCCCGACCACCAATGGTGAGGGGCGGGTGGGGCGGGGAGGGTGGTGGGGTGCAGGGTGGGGGACATAATAGTGACAATAATCCTTGCAGCCAATTACATACAGCAGTGTCCCACATTTTATCGACATCTCAAAGCACTTCATAGAATATACTGTAAAGTATATTTGTGGGCGAAACGCGGCAGCCAATTGCACACAGCAGTGTCCCCCCACAAACAGCCGTGGATTGAAATGACCAATTTTTTTGTTTGACGGATTATTATTAAGCGCGTGTGTGTGTGTGTGTGGTGTAAGGTAACTTGCCCAAGGTTTCGCCTGGATTCGAACACAGATCTCGCGCTTGTAAGGCAAATGCTCTAACCACTGAGCTACAGGAGCTCCATGGGTTAGGAACAACCGGGTTCCTAATCGCTGCTAGTTAAAGAGATGACAGGAATCAAGCCCTGGTCTCTTGCTTGCAAGGCACGTGCTCTAACCACTGAGCTATAGGACTCCAAGGAGCACACCAGTTCCCTCTGAGTTGTGGGAATGGTATGGTGTTTACAGGTGGCAGAGATAGGAAGGAGCATAAGGGTGGAGGGCTTCAAAAATGATTCATAATGATGTGATGCCATATGGCTTATCATGTCAGTGCCAGCTGTTTGAAAAGCCCTGTCCAAATCAATCCCATTCCCCCGTTCTCTCCCCATAGCTCTACAAACTCGCCCTCCCCAAATAATTACCTACTTCTCTCTTAAAAGTTGTTATTGAATTGGTTTCCACAACACTTTCTGTGCCAAAAAATTTCCCCTCACCTCCCCTGTTTTAACAACTATGTTAAATCCTCGGGTTTCCAACCCACACGCCAGTGGAAATTGTTTCTCCTTGCTCACCCTATCGAATAAAAATGTCTATAAAATCTCCTCTTAACCTACTCTGCTCCAGGGAGAATAATCCTAGCTTCGCTAGCCTCTCCACAAAACTGGAGTCCTTCATTTCAGGTACCGTCCAGATAAATCCCTGAGATGCCTTAACATCCTTCCTAAAGTGTGGTGTCCAGAACTGGACAGAGCTGAGGTCTAACCAGTGTTTTATAAAGGTTTATCACAACTTCCTGACTTTTATATTCTATGCCTCTATTTATAAAGCATAGAACCACACATGTTTTTTTAACAGCTTTATCTATCTGTCCTGCCACCTTCAAAGATTTACTGTACTTGTTTGAATCCCCAGGTTTCTATGTTCCTTCACCCCCTTTAAAATTACCACCTAATGTATATTGCCTCTCCTCATTCTTCCTCACAAAATGCATCACCTTGCATTTCTCCACGTTAAACTTCATCTGCCATGTGTCTGCCCATTTCACCAGTGTGTCTGTGTCCTCTTCCAGCCTGCTACCACCCTCCTCACCGTTTACTGCTTTACCTAGCTCAGTGTCATCTGCAAACTTGGAAATTGTACTTTCTATATCCAAGTCCAGTTCCATTTATATTGACGTATCAATGGATTCATCCACAACAATGTATGATACGAGCATTCGATTTAGGGCCTGTTACGTTGTTAACTTCTTAAGGCAGAGGGTCATGAGAATGCGGAACCAGACGTCACAAACAATGGTCGAAACAGATGGTAAAGATGCATTTAAGAGGACACAAGATTTTCACAATGAAGGAGCAGGGCGTAGAGGTATAGGAGAGAGTCAAGAGTAAGTGGAGGCTCATATGGCCAATTTAGGACAGTCTCCATGCTGTACAGTCTACCTATATATGCATGTATGTATGTCCTTATGTATGTATGCATGTATGCATATACCAAATATCTCAAAGGGTTTCTAAAAATTGAATGTTACATTAACCATACTCACTGCTCGTTTACATTCTTTGATGCATTTCTGTTGATGTTTACCTGTGAGTTTCACCTACACACACAAAGATCCAGGTAAATTCTAAAGAAATATCCCTATGCATAATCACCCGGTTGAGAGATTTTCTGCCGATGAAAATTTCATGGCATTGGCATCCATGGCCAATCACTTGTGGCCTTTCACAGATGGCATCAATTCTTACAAAATTCAAAAAATGTAGGGCAAGCCATTTTAGTTGCATACTTTAGACTTGTTGTTTTGGAGGGTAGCTGCTGCAAAGTAAAACGCAGCTTCAAGGTGCAATTATTTTTAAAATATATTTTATAGGCTGCAATGAAAGCAGTGTACTATAAAGAGAATGTTTCAGGTTAATGATAAAAAAAAAAGCGCTTCCATTCGCTGGAAGCAGGAAAGGATTTATCACATACGTCAACAGAATAAATCCAAATGTGAGAAGCCAGAGGTCCTATTGCAACCAAATGTTGAATATGCAATTGACTATTGACAGCAGTCAAGCTAATAGACCTCCCAAATCGTTTAAAAGAAGAAAAAAGATTGATTTCAACTCTAGACTATTAGAACTGGTATACAAATGGACGAAGCCTGCAGTGTAGCCAATAACTCAGTCGAGTGGATGTTTGCCTTATCCTTCTGGTATCAAGTAAATTAAATTGCACTAGTACTTGGTGGTTCACTCTACAGCTGATCATACAGTTCTACTTTGCTATGCATGTTGGCTGACATTATTTCATAGCTTAAAATAAGATTCAGCGCCTTGGGACGTATATTCTGTGAAGCTCTTTGAGACATCAGTAAGATGTGAAAAGCGCTATATCAAATGCAAGGATTATTATTATAACTCCTGCTGCTAGCCAGACAAAAGATAGAAAATAAAATTTAGAATAAACAGGATATTTCTCACAGGAATCTCAAATAATGACTCCGACCTGCAAACCAGTGACTACTGCAACAGTTGCACGCCCATCACTTCAGTCGAGTTGCCACCTGGCCATATCTTTTACTGCCTTGCCAGTTGCCAGTAAATAAAGTTAATGCAGCGTTTTATTGAGCAAATCACCTGTTAATGGCACGAAGAGTTGCGTGTCAGCCTGGCTCAGTTGGTAGCACTTTCTCCTCTGAGTCAGAAGATTGTGGTTTCATGCCCCATGTCAGGACTCCAATTCAGTCCTGGGGAGGGTGGAGTGCGTGGTTTGTGGGAGGGGGGTGGTGGGGTGGGGGAGGGCGTGAGCTGTGCTGTTGGAGATACTGTCCTTTCTCCACCTGCTTGTTCGGGTGGATTTTAAAAATCCCGAGATCCTATTTGAAGAGAAATGGGAGTTTCCTCTGATTTCCTAGACACCAAAACAAATTGTCGGTGAAACAACACCGTGTGCTGATTAGATAACCTCGAATACCAAGGCAGTTACTACACTTCACGGGTTATCCTGTGAAGCGCTTTGGGACATCCTACTGATGTGAAAGGTGCTGTATAAAATGTAAGGGTGATTATTATTATTATTATTAGGGTTAAGTTGGCAAAGTTTACTGAATGTGTGTTGGGTGGGGGGGGCGGGGGGTAGCCCTGCTGGAATTTCACCCACAAATATACAGTCAATTTGCTTTACAGTATATTCTGTGAAGTGCTTTGAGACGTCGACAAGATGTGAAAAAACTGCTACATCAAAATGCAAGGATTATTATAACCAGCTAAAAACTGTACAGCCTGCTTGTTCAGCTTGAAGCATCCGATTTAACTGAAGTCACTGGGAACACTCAATGGAGGAAAGTGAGTTAACAATTCAGGTCGAATGACCTTTCATCAGCCTTCTGTTTTAATGTTTGATTTCTGAGCATCTGCACTAGTTTGGCTTTTGTTTAGCTTACTGCTGGCTAACAGGAGACCAGTGGGAAGAATGTCCATTCCCAGCCATTCTTCAAATGTTGCAGATGAGTGACTAATCTTCCCTGTCTCGGGATTGATGAGAAGGGATTTTTTTTTAAAACTAAATGATTACATCAGGGGACCACCAACACAATCGGCCTTCCACACATTGCGGAAAGCTGTTTATGGGAGAAAAGAAGGAAAACAAAAACAAATGTAGATGATTCAGAAATAAGAAGGTGTGAAATTCCAGCACAGCTCAGGGGTGTGGGGGGTGGTTGGCCGGGTGTGGGGGAGGGGTGGGGGGGTGGGGTGTGTGGGCAGGGAAGGGAGACGAAGGAACAAATGGTCTGTTAAATAGATTTGGAACTGAGAGGAAATATGTTTGGAAATGTTAAACATATTATTATTCAGCTCTGAAGGCTGGAGAGTAAAGATAAGATGCCACTTCTGATGTTTGCAATTGGACTTGGCTGGAGTAGAGCTGAGATCCAAAGGTAATAAAGAAGGAGGAGAGATGATTTCCAAGCCACAAGTTGGTCAGGTAAATGTTCTTCAGAACACACAGTTATTTGACAAACGAGTCTCATTATTATTATTGATAGTATTGAGGCCTCTAATGAAATATTCCTACCAGGAGTCACAGATCATGCCTACGGTAACCAAATATCATATTTTAGATACAGAATAATAATCCTTATATTTTTGGTCTGGCCACTTTCACATCAGGAAGGACAACAACAACAACAACAAAATTGCACTTAAAGAGTGCCTTTCACGTTGGGGGGACGTCCCAAAGTGTTTCACAGGAACAGTGTAAGGTTTAGTGACTGTGTATATTTTGTAGGCAAACACGGCAGCCAATTTGCACACAGCGGTGCCTTCGAAACATCCTGCTAAAAGCGAACAACCAATTTCTTAATTTGGTCAATGTTGGGTAGGACACTGGGAGAAATTCACTGATTACTGGTACCAACAATGAAAATGTTTCATAAGTACATTCAAGGGCGATTTTCAGTGTACATTATCCAATACCCTTAGGTCATCCTTCCGACATGAACGGCACTAAATATCAATGTAATACCTGTTGTTCTTGTACTACTACAGCACTCTAACGCACTGGAGAAATGTAATAATAGGATACGGGTACACAGACACAATTTTACACACTTGGTGGCTGTTTGTGGTACATTACTGTGCCTCGCTTGGCCTCTGCATTCACCCACAAACCACAGTCACTGCACATTATGGTACAGTATATCACTTGGAGTGCTTTGAGACCTCAACCCGACATAAAAGGTACTGTAGCAAAATGTGACGACAATCATTGGTTTTGTTAAAAGGCCTAATTTCCTCTTTTCAATCTTTCTGTCCCAATTCCACCATCCTATTGCCAGATATCAACAAGGTGACCATAAAAAAATGAGTAAAGAATTCATCCCAGTATATTTCTTAAACAATTTGTAGGTATTGATGGGAACACCCCACCCCAGTCTGTTCTCTTGTTCTATGGGGAAAGTGCTGAATGTATTACACAATGTCTGTAACTGCAATGCTCCATCATATGCCAATCATCCCCCAAAAAACAACACAAAAATACAATTGGTCATTTAAACCCACGACTGTTTGTGGGGGACGCTGCTGTGCGCAATTGGCTGCCGCGTTCGCCCACAAATATACAGTCAATTCACTTTACGGTATATTCCGTGAAGCGCTTTGAGACGTCGATAAGATGTACAAGGATTATTATTATTAGTATTATTAGTAGTATTATTACTGCTGGAAATTTACAGTATTTCCAGGTTGCTTATTTGAATTTTACCAGTCTTAGGGCTTGTTGTTTCATACTGAAGAGTGGAGCTCAGGTGATTTGTGACCTAGTTTTTGTTTGGCACGGTGGAGTTCAATATTCATATATATATATGTGTGCCCTGTGAATGACCTGTGAAAGAATCGGCATCTGGGACTCGAGAATGATCATGCCGTCCAACTTATATCTGGATAGAGGTGAGAGGCAGCTCTTAAAATAATTATGTGGAAAATTTGAAAATGCCATCTAAGACTTGGAATAATTTCCCCCCAATAAACAAACGAAAAAACAAATAACATTAGTTATTTATATCTAAAATGAGCAAGCATTTTATCTGAAACATAGCCTTGTCCAGCCCCTTTGGGATTGCCCACCTGATGTGAAAGGCGCTTTACAAGTGTAATTTTGTTGTTGTTGTTGTTGTTGGTGGTGGTGGTGGTGGTGGTGGCAAGTTGTTCAGTAACCAGTGATAAGTATGATATAAATGTATAATATTTATACAATAGATATGTATATTTACTGTATGCGTATATGTAATGTACAATATATATGCCAAACGTAGACTTACATGCACCACTCAAAAGGCAACACATTTTTGGTATGCAAAAACGAAGAAAGAAAAAGGAACAAAAGAACGCAAGAAAGGATAGGACAAGAATGGACATTTCTTCCGTGAATTTCACTCCTGACACATGTACACAGAGCCTAGATGACCAAAAAATGTGGTCAATCGTTTCCAAATGGCTGATGGCAGCCAATCACGAGTCCCTACATAAAAATGTACCACTGTCCAGAATGTTTCCTTAAAGTGTAGTGACTGTGTATGTTTTTGTTGGCCAGCAGGACAATCAATTTGCACACAGCAACAACCCACACAAACAGTTATATTCTCTTTAGGAGACAAAATGAAGTGGGACTTTCTTGCAAAGTAACTTCAAGCACTCAATATGTGTTCTGATGACGTGTTAGTTGGGAAGGGTTACTCGAAACTCCTGTATTGAAACATAATGCCGGAATTTAATAGCCGATGCCCATCATTAACAAAATACCCCCAATTTTTTCTATATTACAATACTATAATAATATATAATAATTCTTGCATTTGATGTAGCACTTTTCACGTCTTCTAGAAGTCTCAAAGCGCTTCACAGAATATACTGTAAAGTGAATTGACTGTATATTTGTGGGTGAAACGCAGCAGCCAATTGCGCACAGCAGCGTCCCCCACAACAGTCGTGGATTGAAATAACCAATTTATTATAGGTTGCTTTTAATGGATTATTATTAGGCGTTTGGAGTAATGAAACTTGCCCAAGGTTTCGCCCTGACTTGCCTGGATTCGAAACACAGGTCTCACACTTGTAAGGTGAGTGCTCTAACCCACTGAGCCACAGGAGCTCCACTGTAATATCAATTCAAGAGCAGCTCAGCCTATTAAGAAATTAACCTCGATTACCTATGTGACTGATTAAATTTGCACCAGTGCAGTCGTTAAGTTGTTAAAAAGAGAAATCATTGCTCTGGGAAGTTCTTCAGTAGAACGTCTTTGAGGTATGATTGCCAAGCACTCAATGCGATGACATGCAATACAATTAAAGTAAACTGTCTCACCGATTAAACCATCTTTTGCACCGCTGGAAGTCTTTGTGTCAGCTGTACACAAGTGACTCTAAATCTGTGTGGATTTGTACTGTAATTGGATTCAGAAATTTCCTTTGGCTATGATTGGATTTCACAAATGAGATTGGGTTAGAGTGAGGGACATCCAGGATTCTATATACTTCCAAATCCAATTGCGAGTACCCACCAAGTGAATAGCACGCCCAGTGATACTATTTATGATTTCATTTTGTCTAGCCATCTCCAAGATGAAATCCAAAATGGGACAAAGAGAACAGTGATGAGATGGAACAAAGTCACACCAGTTGAGGGCAGTAAAGTGTGTGGGAAGCTTGTTATTAATAACAATCCAAATCGCATAGACAAAACGCTTCACAGGACTTTACTCATGAAGTGTAGTGACCGTTTACTGGAAGGCGGATGGATTGGCTGTGATGCTCCTGATAATAGAGAAGGCTGGTCCACCACTGTCACCCTGATGAGAAGGGAGGAAAAACATTAAGAGGGGGAGGTGGGGGCGTGTTTGGTGTGATATAGAATTTGGTTAGCCGGATGTAAGTCACAACGACAGGCGAGACCCTCTGCCCTGACAGAATTCCCCCATTCCCTAAAAAATGTTTTCACACCTAAACCTTGTGGCTATCCCCCCACCCCCACCCCTCTCACCCCCAAAAAAACACATTTATTTCGTTGTGGCTTCTTTCAGAAGGAATGCAATCTGAGTCCAATAATGTTGCGCTCAACCTGCCCATAAATGTTTTGTATGGCACATCACACCTCAGATCCCTGCTCCTGATTGCATGTGACAGCTTGTTAAATCTTAAATGCCAATTACACACTTTCCGTGCTGAGTGCAGATTTTTCTCCACGTAATGACGAATCGGGGAATTAATAATCTCTGGCCTAGAGCTCCATTCCACACTGAATTATAAACAGACAAGTAAACTTGATGCCCAGCCCTGATAACTGCACAAGCTGTCAAAATGATCCTGTTTTACCTAATAAATCTGTCAGCACATCTTTATACCTCCTCATAACATAGCCACTCTGATCGGAGTTTGGCAAAAAGCATACATTTCCTTTGTCTGTAACAAAGGAACATGAATTTCTCAACACCAGAAGAATAATACTTTTCTTACTTGCTCTGAAAAGATTGTTTTTTAATATTTCACATAACAACAGGTAAATAAATCTGCTACGGACCAATATATATTTTCATGATTTAAACTGCAAATTTTTTTAAAAAAAATGCCATCTAATCAGAGACAGTTCATTTGCTTTCTATCCAAGGCCAAGGTCCCTTTGAACTGAATAATCAAAACTGGCTGTGTAATATAAAACATCTTTTGAACCCAGAAACTGTGCAAATTTCTGGCTTCAACAGATACAAGCAGTTCGGTTTCACTAATCATCACATGTGTTTGCAGCCGAATAAGGTGATATTTTAAAATATCCTACTCCAGAGAAGGAGCTCCATTGTTTTTCCTTGCCGGAGCGTGGACTGATGGCTGTTTTATATGGTTTGACATGAATTCACATCTTGAAGCTCGGAACTTATTGAGCTGGATGGATTGTCATGCTAGAAATGACTCCAGGCATATTACACTATTTTCCTTTTATTAGATGGATTTTAATAGATGTAAGTAATACAATCTTTTTGGGGGCCACAAAGGTTCCTTCTTTGGGTTATTAAAGTAAAATCATCTGAGAGACTGCGAAAGCTCAGTAAGATATTTTTATTTCAAACGCTTGAAAGCAATTTGCAAAACCTTATACAGTAATGTATGTATCTGCCTTATCCGACACCCTTCAGCCAAAGATGTTATTGGACTGGTTTAATCTCTTCCTGGTGATTCCATCATCATCATCATCATCATCATCATCATCAACAACAACAAAATGACACTTGTATAGCATGTTATTAATGGTTAGAAATCAATGAACTTCAGGAATCTTCAGGAAGTTTGCAAGATTGTGCCAAGATTTGTGAGTTACTCCCGTTACTGTTTTTTTATTGGTTAGTAATTAACATCAACAACAACAACAACAAATTACACTTATAAAGCGCCTTTCACGTCGGGAGGACGTCCCAAGGCGCTGCACAGGAGCCGAGCTGGGAGGGGAGTGTTTGGGCGGGGGTGAAACACGTAGGGGAGGTCGAAGAATTCAGGGTGGA
>JAAILG010022736.1:0-11918 GCA_012026655.1 Hydrolagus affinis | reverse complement strand
CCAAAAACACAATAATAAAATTGGTCATTTCAATCCACGACTGTGTGTGTGGGGGACACAATTGGCTGCCGCGTTTCGCCCACAAATATATATATATACAGTCAAATTCACTTTACAGTATATTCTGTGAAGCGCTTTGAGACACAGTCTAGAAGACGTGAAAAGCCGCGATATCAAATGACAATGTGGGGAATCGAACATGGGTCTGCTGGCTTGTGAGGCGAGCGCTCAAACCACTGCTACAGGACTCCCATGGGTGGGGCAAAAGATGGAGTGCATGTGGGGGATGATGCGAGGGAGGGAGTGTGACTTGGGATGGAGAGAGAGAGAGAGAGAGCGCCTGGGATTGAGGAGGACGCTGGGGATTGAACCTTGGGCTGTTCCCTCAGGCTGGATCCTGATTGACCGATGTGGGAAGCACTTTGGGGCCATCCTGAACTACCTGCGAGACGGGGCCGTGCCTCTGCCCGAGACCAACAGGGAGATCGAGGAGCTGCTGGCGGAGGCCAAATACTACCTGGTCCAGGGCCTGGTGGAGGAATGTCAGGCAGCGTTTCAGGTAGAGCCAGAATACAACAACAACAACATTACATTTACATAGGGCCTTTCAGGTCAGGAGGACGTCTCAGGGCGTCGGTTTCACCCTCGGACCTTCCTGTGTACAGTAAAAGCCCGTTTATCCGTGACCCGATCAACCGTAATTTCCGTATAACCGGCACCTCGAAAAAAAAAGGTCCGCATTCGATTAACCGGAATTTATCCAGAATAATGCATCTAAATTTTTTTTGTGTGTGTGTCTATGTGTGTGTGTGTGTGTGTGTTTTCAGCCGAATATCCGGCAGGCGCTTTAACCGGCATTGGCCAGGTCCCAAGGGTGCCGGATAAACGGGCTTTTACTGTACTTACATATGTTCTGACTGAATCTGATCATAAGATGCATCCCCCCACCCCCCCCCCACCCATCCTCCCCCCCACCCTGCCCCTCCCCTGCCACGGTATTTTGCTTGAGTGGACCTTGTGGAAGTTGAGAGTCTCTCTGTGTCTGTTTTACAGCAGAAGGATACCTACGAGCCGTTCTGTAAAGTTCCTGTGATCACATCAAACAAGGAGGAGCAGCGACTGATAGCAACGTCAAATAAGGTGAGTCGCCGAAGTGGGGGGGTGAGTGGGGGGTGAGGGCGCTCGTGTGTGCGAGCGTATGTTTGCGGAGTCCTGTAGCTCAGTGGTTTGAGCGCGCGCCTTGCAAGCGAGAGGATCCGAGTTCGGTTCCTCAATCACTCAATCCACAGTGTTTGTGGGACGCTGCTGTGCGCAATTGCCTGCCAGTGTTTTACCCACAAAGTACAGTGACTTCACTTTACGGTATATTCTGGGAAGCGCTTTGAGACGTCTCAATGACACGCTAAGGCGCTATATCAAATGCGAGGATTATTATTGTCATTAACACTGACAACTAATCGCTGTGAGCTGCAGAATACGAGCTGACATCTGTCCCTTTGCCTTTCCAGCCCGCAGTTAAACTCTTATACAACAGAAGCAACAACAAATACTCCTATACCAGGTAAGCCAACACGTTCACCCGCAAACACACAGCTACAGGGCTGCGGAGTAACAGATCAGGAAAGAGTTTTGATGGAGAGACTGTGGTGATTTGCTTTGGTCAGGGAGTCAGTAACTTGGGGAGGGGGGAACCGGGATTCCCTTAAAAACCAGAGGGTTAGGGTTAGACTAAACAGTGCATTGAAATGCGTGGGGGGAGCGGGATTAGGCAGAGGAGAATGGGAGAAGCTCTTTCTTAGAGAGCCACAGACGGGGCCTTCCTTCTGTGCTGCGCGTGTCCGCGGTTCTGCACCGCAAGCCCT
Organism: Hydrolagus affinis; assembly: GCA_012026655.1. Lineage (NCBI taxonomy): Eukaryota > Metazoa > Chordata > Chondrichthyes > Chimaeriformes > Chimaeridae > Hydrolagus > Hydrolagus affinis. The sequence continues at coordinate 10,056 of JAAILG010022736.1, read as the reverse complement.
CCATCCTGTGAAGCGCTTTTGAGGCGTCGACAAGACGTGGAAAGGCGCTCGTATCCAATGCAAGGATTTATCATGAATATGTCGTGTTCTCCTCAGTAACTCGGATGACAACACGCTGAAGAACATCGAGCTGTTCGACAAGCTGTCCCTGCGCTTCAATGGGAGGGTCCTGTTCATCAAGGACGTGCTGGGGGACGAAATCTGCTGCTGGTCCTTCTACGGGCAGGGCCGGAAGATCGCGGAGGTGTGTTGCACGTCGATCGTCTACGCCACCGAGAAGAAGCAAACCAAGGTGGGTCTGGCCGGTCTCTGCCGGGGCAGCTCTCTCTCCTCTCTCCTCTCTCCTCTCAGCTATCCCCTCAGCCTACACTGGGCTGTCATCCGTGGCTCTGGAGCTCCTGCAGCTCAGTGGGTTAGAGCACTCACTCGCCTTACAAGCGTGAGACTCCTGTATTCGAATCCAGGCAGGTCAGGTCAGGGTGAAACCTTGGGCAAGTTTCCTTACTCCACACACACACACTCACACACAAAAAAGCACGACTAATAATAATCCCTCCAAAAAAAAAAACACAATAATAAAAAGTGGTCACTTCAATCCACGACTGTGTTTGGGTATGGGGGACGCTGCCGTGCGCAATCGGCTGCCACGTTTCGCCCACAAATATACAGTCAATTCACTTCACAGTATATTCTGGGTTGGGATGAGGGAGCGAGGGCAGAGAGGTGGGAGGGCAGCTGAAGGCACGGTCGAAAAGGTGGGTCTTGAGACTGGCCTTGAAAGAGGCGCGAGGGAGGGAGCGAGCGAGGCAAAGGGATGGAGTTCCAGAGCCGGAGGCTGAGATCAACAACATGCGGTAAACGCTCTGAAGTGTTTGGCGATCTCTGGGAGGCAGGGACTCCGTGCAACGTCGGGTCCTTTTTGCCCTTTAGGATGAAAGCTGTCTTTTCTACTCCCACTCCCCCTCTCCTGTCCCTTCTTCAAACATTTGCCAGTTGGTCTGTTGACCTGTTATTGAGTGTTCTGCTTTAAACCGTCGACATCGAGGCCCTTCAGTGGGCTGTGCGCCAAGGTGTTTGTACACTGCAATACCCACAGCGCAACACCGGGGGGCAGCAGAGTTGTGTTCATAAGAGAGTTTCAGATGAACCCTCACCTCTCCATGACTCTTAAATGTCTCAAAGACGTGAAAATGTTAGGATTATATATTTATATGTATATTACATATTTGTGGGCGAAACACGGCAGTTAATTGCGCACAAACAGTCGCGGCTTGAAACAACCCAAATTATGTGTGAGTTTCAGTCCCCACCCAGAGTGTTCCGATGCGCGGTTAGTTAGCCTGACGGGTTATTTTACTGAATTGGGTTCCTCCAGGTTGAGTTCCCCGAGGCCCGGATCTACGAGGAGACGCTGAATATCTTGCTGTACGAGGCGCAGGACGGGAGAGGGCCTGACGACGCCCTGCTGGAGGCCACCGGGGGGGCGGCCGGGAGGTCTCACCACCTGGAGGAGGACGAGGAGCGGATAGAGAGGGTGCGGAGGATTCACATCAAGAGACCGGACGACAGGTCCCACCTGCACCAGTGAGCGAGGGAGCGAACGGACGAGCGAGCGAGCGAGCGAGTGCTCAGCTCCCGTCCCATCCCACACTCAGCCACTCCACTGGTCTCAATCTTATAACTCTTTACTCTTCGCCCACTCCCCTCCCTCCATCTTCCCCAACCCTCTCCAACCCCAGTTCTTGTCAGTGGAGACTCAAAAGAAGAGAGAGAAAGAAAACACTTTTCGTCTGCTGGGCTGAGGGAAAGCTCGCTAACGGCAATCGGAACTGAAGTCTTCAATGCCTTGCGTTACAGGCAAAGGTATGAACAAACCCTTGGGACACAAACACTCGCTCTTCAACATACAGCCTGTCCTTAAGGCATCTTAAATGACAGCCCTCAGCTCAATCACAACCTCTTCACTGAAGGGGCAGCGAAAACTCGCCTGGTTTTCACATAACCTGATCCCACAGAATAATCTATATTCCCCCACCCCCACCCCCGCCCCCGCCCCAGACTAAACAGTGCGTTGAAATGCGGGGTTACTGTGTGGAATTGAGGGAAATTGATCCACTTATTTCTGTCGAATTAACTCGCCACCAACACCCCACCCCCGCCCCCCCCTCCCCACCTTTCCAACCCCCCGACCTCCTCCCCAACAGACCCCTACACCAGGTTCAGGGTTAATCCTTCCTGTTCGAGGCAGGCTCCATTTCACCCGCACATCGTTCCTTGTAAATGACATACACTGTATTTACACGCGGTTAGCCCAGCTTCAGCTTCAGTGTTGGCGTGTGGAGACAGTATCCCAACGTACACGGTTTTAAGTCTTTCTGAGAAAAGACTTTTAAGTCTCCTGTGAAATCTCCTTTGTTTTGTTGTATAGCTTTTCCAGCCTTGTCTAGAGTTTGTTGGGTCACTGGCGAAGTTTGCGCGGGGTTTCTGTTGCCTCCGCGGGTTCGAGTCTGAGCCGTCGTCAGCGGGTGAAACGGGAGGAGTTTAAAGACTCGACGTCAAGATGTTTGTGTTGATTCTAGTGTAGCCTGTGAGTGAGATACACCGGCAATCAGATCAGGGAGCCAAAGGGAAAGCTACGGACATGTTAGAATCTTAACAGTAAGAACTACAAAAGCCACAGAGATTGTATATGGCGTGTCTGTATTCTCCCTGTGAATGGCTCTCGTTCTGCCTCTACCTGTCAGACATCAAGTCCCATCAGTCACTGAGTGCTGTCTCCCTCCCTCCGCGCTCTAGCTCCCGTTCACTTGATAAAGTGGAGCCGTGTAGCTCAGTGGTTAAGAGCGCTCGCCTCGCAAGCGAGAGACCTGGGTTCGATTCCGGGCAGGCCGGGGCGAAACCTTGGGAAGGTTTTCTTACTCCACACGCAAACCCGATAATAATCCCTCGAGAAGGAAACACAATAATAGTTTGGCCATTTCAACCCCCGACTTTGTGGGGACGCCGCTGTGCGCAATTGGCTGCCGCGTCTCGCCCACCAAATACACAAGTCAGTGAACTTATAGTATATTCCGTGAAATGCTTTGAGACGTGTGGAAGACGTGATAAGACGTTATATGAAACGCAAGGTGATTACATTATTATGTTGGTAGCGGAAAGTGGATTCCTGTTGTGGGTGGAATGGAAGTGATGAGAAGATCGGTTTTCCATCCCTATATTGAATCCCTGGGCATTGCCGAGTGCCTTTTGATGTGTGCAGTTCAAGCAGTCAGCGATAAGCCACTTTGTTAAAGCCATTAATTCTATTTCTCAAAGGCCCGCGAGACCCGATCGGAATTTTAAGTAAGCTTTTCGCTTTCGATTTTTAAAATTTCTTCGGAAAACGGTACTCGCGGATAAAGAGACAGTCTGAATGACGGCTGTGAATAACTGTTTTTTTTTTAAAAAAGCAACCATAAAACTTTACGGTCGATGTAAATTGGGACTGGTGTGTGTGTATGTGTGTGTGCGCGTGTGCACGCGCGCAATCACATCCATCATTTAGACATCAGCAGCTTTCTGGTGATTGGCAACTTAACAGTAAAGTCTCGTCGGGTGTCACGTCCTTTGACGTGAGCAGATGGTGGCTCTGCTTGATCTGACCGCAGTCTCCTCAGCTTCACACAACAGCACAGAACAGTGAACAAGCTGCCGACATTGTGCTGCCCAGTTGCCTTCTATTGTCCCCAGGACGGACCCACCATCTCCCTCCCTCCGCCCCCAGCTGTCCCCGTTTACATCTGACCCTTTGTTCAGCCGGTGGCGCTTGGCGTCCGCTCCCCGGGGACATCGCGGGGCCGTTGAGATGAAGACAGGCTTCCTGGACGCCTCGCGCCAGTGCCTCAAATTAGCATTCCCCCCCCCCCCCACCACTAGTTTGATTAGGAAGCAATTTTGCTGGTTATCAGATGCCTGCAGAGGCTCTCTTTAATACCACCATCACATCACATTTTAGTTCGAATGTGAACTTGTTAAATTAAACTCCTTGTAATCTCCCCATGTGCTGGGTGGGTTGTGTGTTAACCTTTGGCTGAATTTAGACACAGCCAAGGCTGCTGCTTTCTGTATCTCATAAATGCTTTCAATTTCAAATATCTCTCTCTCTCTCTCTTCTCTCTTTCCCCACACACGCGCGCGTGCGCAAGCTACAGTTTGATGAAACCAGTTATGCCCTGATAGATAAACATGCTCTCTCCTTTATAGTCTTGAATGATTTTACAGCGTTAATTATTCATCAGTTCCTGGTGACAGTAATGCATAGAGCACATCAGTACTGTGCTTAAGACCCTTTATATTCCAATCTCTACACGTCCCATCATAAGGGCTTCCACTGTATAATTCGAGACAGAGAGACCAACAATATATTTGGTGTGTTGGTGACAGTGTCTGGCTGCCACAGGCGTGTGTGCTGTCCTGTATTCCATCTTTATTTTTATAGCCGTTTTTCGTAGTCGAATGATCATGAATCTGTATTTTGTAAAATCGTAAACTGCCACTTTATTTAGCTACACACACAAAGGATAATAAAAGCTGAAACTTATATTTATAAACTTATGTACACGATACTTTCCTTCCATGTATGTCAGAAAGTATTAAAAAAAGTGTAAAATAAAATTGTAGTTTTGTAGCTTACATTTTTTGATGCCTGTGTGCGTGTGTGAGAGACTGTGTGTGTGAATGAGAGTGAGTCTGTATATATGTGTGTGTATGCGAGCGTGTAAATACAGTACAGTATATAATATATAGAGAGATACACACTTAAGACATGAAAAGTGCTATATCAAATGCATGTATTATTATTAAATATTCTGCTGTTTTTGTTCACATGCAAAGAGTGATTGTTTGGATGATATCTGGAAGGATTCGCAGCATGCGGAGCGCTGCAGTGTAGCGGTTAGAGCGCTCGCTTCTCAAGCGAGAGGACCTGGGTTCGATTCCCGAGCAGGGCAAAAAGCTCAAGCAAGATTCCTTACTCCGCTCATCTCTGTTTACCAATCCAAGATCGCTTTCCGGTGAGGGGGGTAATTTGGTGACTCAATCCACAGCTTTAGGAAGCGGATGTGCGCAATTCGCTGCCACGTTTCACCCAGAAAATCCACTTTACAATGCGGCTTACCGTGAGGCTCTTTGAGACGTCTCAACGATATTAAATACAAAGATTATTTAGTATTATTATTTCCCAACACAGAATCAAAGTATGTTCACAGTGCTGGGCGGCGTGAGTTGACGCTGCTGGAGTGATGCGCTCTAAACCCAAGCCCCTGCCCTCCTCTTTCCCTGTATCTTCTAATGGTTTTCAATTTCAAGCAGTGTCCTAAATTTTCCCCCCAATTAAAATCCTTGCAACGGCCATTTCTGACAAGCTCTGGGTTCTAATAACCAGCCTTTTAAACAAAAACCAGTTGCCTTATCTGCTCACTCCGCCGGCTTGTCTGTACCTCCCTCAACCTTCTATATTGTTCCTCGAGGCTCCATTTTCCAATCTGGGGCCTTTATTTCCTCCCCCTCCCCTCTGCAGGAAACCTATTGTCAGACTGGAAGCTGTGCTGTTATGGCAATGCCACTGCCTCGCTCCCTCTCCATGTAATAATAATAGTGATAATAATAATCCTTCCATTTGATGTAGCGCTTTTCACAGTTCCATCGACGTCTCAAAGCGCCTCACAGAATATACTGTCAAGTGAATTGACTATATTTGTGGGCGAAACTCGGCAGCCAATTGCGCACAGCAACGTTCCCCCACAAAGAGTCATGGATTGAAAATGACCAATTTTTAATATTGTGTATTTTTTTGGAGGAAATATTATTAGGCATGTGAGTGCACGCGTGTGTGTAGTAAGGAAACTTGCCCAAGGTTTCGCCCTGACCTGCCTGGATTCGAACACGGGTCTCACGCTTGTAAGGCGATTGCTCTAAACACTGAGCTACAGGAGCTCCAAGATCCTCCTCTTCGACCGTGCCCTCGGTCACCCTCCTGTTCCCCCCCCCGTACCCACCCCACCCTCCCGCCCGGCCTTGGGGTGTCCTCCCAACGTGAAAGGCGTTTAGTCAAACGCAATTGCCGTCGTTGTGGTTAGGCCCGGAAGCAGAAAGCAGCAGCTGTCCTTTTCAAAGCTGTGTTCAGTCCCTGGAACCAATCCCCTCTCGTGCATTGTAGGTTGAAATGACCAGAAGGCAGTGAGTTGAGAGGATGGTGTTGTGAATAAATGATGTAACTGTATTGATCACAAGCTGAAATGGAAGTGTCACCTGCAAGTATGAATCATAGTGAATCACAAAGTTATTATTCCCTTGTGCACACACACTCGCTTACTCACGCACGCACACACACCAAACACCACTGAATTGGCTCTCGGATGGAATATCAATGACTTGGAACTGCTCCTTTACTGTGGAGCGCCTGTAGCTCAGCGGTTAGAGCACTCAGTCGCCTTACAAGTGTGAGACTTGTATTCAAATCTAGGCAGGTCAGGGTGAAACCTTGGGCAAGTTTCCTTACTCCACACATACACACTCACTCGCCTGATAATAATCCCTCAAACCAAAATAAATTGGTCAAATTGACTGTCACTGTTCCTGGTGACGCTGCTGTGCGCACCTCCCTTAACCCTCTACATTGTTTGGCATTCAGCCCCTCAAGCCCGTTCCGCCATTTAATTAGATCACGGCTGCTCTAGCTCAACCAGTCCTTTCGAATTCCTTTCAGGGAATGTCTGCGTGAGGTAAGAGACTGGCTGGAGAGAAACCAAGCTTATTTTACAATCCATTCAATGAGCGTGTCACTTAGTTCATGAAATCAAAAGGATTTATCACCCCTGCATCCCGAACCACAACGATAATTGTACTTTTATGGCGCCTTTTCATGTTGAGAGGATGTCCCAGGGAATATACTGTAAAGCCCTTTGAGACATCTCCACAACGCGATAAGGGGCCGAATCATTTTTTTCAAATATCATAGTGGGGAACCTCCCACCTTAAACTATATATTTATATTGCATGTTATACACACATCAATATACTCCCAACAAAATATAAATAGCAACAACAATTTGCCTTTAGATAGCGCCCTCCAACGCCAGACAGCGCCTCAGAGCGCTTCACAATATATTCAAATAAATAAATGTTTTAGCAAAAATGATTGCAAGAGTAAAAGCCATTCTACATAAAAATATATATTCCATATGTACAGATATATATAAATAAATGCTTCATATCATCACTTGGCCTACATTATAATAAGAATAATCCTTACATTTGATTTTCGCGTCTTCTAAATTACATTTGCAGTCAATTCACTTCACCGTACATTCTGTGAAGCGCTCTGAGGCGCCTAGAAGACGTGAAAAGCCGCTATATCAAAAGGATTATTGTTATGATGAATATTATTGTGGGTGTGTGACGAGGTCCCTTTAAATCTGGGGCCCTGGTGGAGGGGCCTGTCAATCACGGCGTGTGGGGAGGGCGGCGGGCGGTGACGTCACGGGGACCAGCTGTCAATCAAAGGCTGCGGCTTCTGCAGCCGCTGCACTGACTACAAGGAGCTTGGTGGAGCCCAGGCACCTGCTGCAAACATGGCGACAGCTGCGGCAGGTAAGTAGGGGGGCTGGAGAGAGAGGTAGGGGGGTGTGGGGGGAGAAAAACCGAATGCAAGAAGTAGATTGCAGATTTACTGATCGAATGCAATAATTTGTGTTCTGACTGCTGTTGTATTTTTTGCATTATTCTTCTCCTTTCGCCTCTCCCCCCCCCCACCCCCCCCACCACCTTTCACAGAGGCAGAGATGCGGCAGAGATTGCTGTGGACGGTCAAGAAGGAAGTAAGCAATTTATTCTCTGTATCTCCACCCTTTTACCCTTTTGCATTGGCATTTGAATTTGCAACCATCACATCAGAGCAGTCTGCGAAAACTCCCCCCACCCCCTGCCCTTTGCATTCATCAGCATCCTGCAAATAAATCACAGCCCTGACTTCCGTGGCCAGTGAGACACACACAGCTCTGATTAGCAAGAATAACAACAAGAGTGCGTTTTGCTGTTTGCTGCTGTTTTCCATTGGCCACATTAACAACAGTATTGTTGTTATTCATAACAGCGATGATAAATAATGAGGCTGTTAATAAATCTGCTTTATTCCTATAATTCGCCCGTTTTTTTTTAAACAAAAACTCGCGCACATTTTACGGTGCGCGCGTGTTTGTGTGTGTCCGTCTGACTTGCAAAGCGCTTTGAGACGTCTCGGAGAGGCGATTAATTCGCTGAAACGAATGCGAGGATTGTTGCTGTTGTTATTATTATTTGCATCGTTTGCATTCGCACTAAGATTCGAATTACGACGCCAAAAAATATAGACATTTTATATATACACACACATATATATATATAATCGTGCCTTTCCCATCTCACAATTTATTGTTCTGTTCATGGTGTCAACGGTTCGGAGTTTTGTGTTGTGTTTGATTGGAGGGTGAGAATATTTTAGCCTTGCCCTTCTATTTACTATGAAAAATAAATCTTCTTAATCGCCCCATCCCTTCTGCGGGTTCCTGTACGCCACTGGATTAACCGGGTGGATGGGAGTTGTGAAATTGCCATTGAAAATAGGAGTAAGCAATTTTCCCCGTACGTTCCGCTCAACCCCAAATAATATGATGATGGTCCCCGCGGCTGATATCACAACAACAACAACAACAACTTGGATGTATATAGCGCCCTCCACGCCGCACGGCGTCTCAGAGCGCTTTATAGCGCCTTATCACGTCGTTAACGCGTCTTGGGCCGTCCTCCTGGTGTGAGAAGCGCTGTACGGGCGTAATTTTGTTGCCGTCGTCGTCTCAAAGCGCTTCGCAGCAGACACCGCAAAGACGGGGAGTGACTTCGCAATGCAAGGATTACTACTATTATTAATATAATAGTATATGGCCACAATGGCTGCCGCGTTTCGCCCACACAGTCAATTCACTCTTACAGTAAACTAGTCTGCGATCGGCTTTTCAGAGACGTCTAGAAGACGTGACAAGGCGCTCTGTCAAATACCAAGATTATTATTATTATTATAAATCAGTTTGTCAACCTCACTCTACCAGAGTCTGTCAATCTGTGATTGACACAGAATTTACCTTGAAGGTTTGTCTGCTGATTGAGGAGATTGTTCAGTGATATGAATCATATCGTTCTCCGGAGGGTTCATAACGTTTGCTTAACATTTCCTACCTGGCTTAGCTGAGTTTTAATCAAAATTTCAGCGTGACGCACTAAGGGAATTTTGCCCCTTATTCGCAACACAAAAGCAGTAGAATAATAATCAAATACTGTATCTATATATATATATATGTGTGTTTTTAAAGAATATATATGTATATACACCCACAGCAGCCTACTTTAGGACGACAGAAAGAATTTCAATCGAGCGGAGAAGAAAGAGATTCTCTTATGAAATTGCTTTTTATGAATCATAATGATAATAATAATTTCTGCATTTGATTCTGTGTTACTGAGAGAGTGATGGGGAATGGCACAAAGCTGGCTAGCTCCCCATGTCTGGAAGCGAAACATTATCAGGAGTGTGTGTATGTGTGTGTGTGTGTGGAGTAAGGAAACTTGCCCAAGGTTTCGCCCTGACCTGCCGGGAATTGAACCCAGGTCAGTTCGCTTGTAAGTCTTTCTCTCAAATTGGCCGATGCGTTTGCCCCCGCAAAACTCCCATAAACATACATTTCAATTCACTTTACAGTATGTATTCTGTGAAGCGCTTTAAGACGTCGATAAGATGTGAAAAGCCGCTCTATCAAATGCAAGGATTGTTATATTATATTAGTTATTAAAAACACACAGTCACGACCCTCGACAGTAAGTCCCGTGAGACGCTTTGAGGCGTGAAAGGGACTGGGTCGAAGGCGAGGATTTTGAAATGAAAGCCTGTGTGACCGGGAACGGCTCGCAGTGTAGTGACTGTGACTTTGACAGTGCAAATTCCTTGTGTGGTTCCAATGTTCTGAAAATCAGTTGTGCTGTGACTCT
>JAAILG010022735.1:0-11924 GCA_012026655.1 Hydrolagus affinis | reverse complement strand
ACTCGCACACACCCACTCGCACACACACCCACTCGCACACACACCCACTCGCACACACACCCACTCGCACACACACCCACTCGCACACACACCCACTCGCACACACACCCACTCGCACACACACCCACTCGCGCACACACCCACTCGCGCACACACCCACTCGCACACACACCCACTCGCACACACACCCACTCGCACACACACCCACTCGTGCACACACCTCCATAAATGCTTGTGATCTGCCTGCACCTACAGGCCGTGCTATGCAGATACGAATATTTTGAATTCCACTCCATCGCACGGAATGAGACCCCGATCAGAACAGACATGTTTGCCTGTCCTCCGCCATCCCATCTCCATCCCCCAATCCCCCCAGTCATCAAATCTACTGCTGCTATTAAACATGTCGTGTCATGTATGTGCATATCTGTGTGTCTCATTCTCATCCAACCTGTTTCCTATCACAAACCCAAACCCCCACCCACCACCTCTCCCACCCCACATACACCACTCCCACCATTCAACAACACGCACTATTGACATCTGCTGTCTTTGTCTGCTTGTCATAAGCCCTCTCCTCTCTCTGTCTCCCTCTACTTCTCCCTCTCCCTCCTTTGGATTCCAATATCCGATGAGAAGAAACTATCTACGTGAGTACGGTGTTGCTTTCACATCGGGAGGACAACCCGAGGCACTGGACAGTCAGAATGTCTCAAATATCATCTCAGAGCGCTGTTCAGTGCTGGGAAGTGGATGGGGCTGGGGTGCAAGGGGTGGGGAGGGGGGGGGTGGAGGGGGGAGTAGAGAGGGGGAGAGATTATATTTCTTGTGATATTCCATAGTCTGGGTCAGGAAGAGGGAGGAACGGAGGAAAAATTCTATGTGTGTGGTGTGTGTTTTGTTCCAATCTTTGAACAAATGTTTTTCTCACTCTGCCTTGAAATTTTTGTTGTTCCTCAGGGAGGGAGGAGGAGGAGGGAAAAAAGTGGGTGTTTAATTATTTTGGGAGATGAGATGGAACTAATTTTCGCAGTGAATAGAACGTTATATATATCTATTTTTTAATTGTTTCAACCTGTTCACTCCATCGCTCATGGTCATGTTGTGAAATTTCTAAACCTGTTTCGCACCTTTAAGGGGGGCTTAAGGTACTTCATACTGAAATTTTGCATTTTTCCAGTTTTTTTCTTTAAAATTATATAAGAAAAAAATCTAAACAACTAATTTCAAAGAGACTTATGTGTGGATGATAATGTGTGAAAATGAGAGTGAAAGCTTATTCCAGTTCCCGATGAGAATTAGAAACAAATTGATTAAGAACAAATAGAAAATTTGTTTTTTCATGAAAATTTAAAATTGCCAATTGCACACAGCAGCGTCCCCACATACAGTTGTGGATTTGAGTGACAAATCACTACTTTTTTTTAAATGTATTAGAGTTGGAGGGATTATTATCCACGGAAAAGCCATCCGCCAACTAACAACCGGGCTCCTACTTACTGCTAGGTGTGGGTATGGCAACTCAACTATGATTTCATCCTGTCCGGCAGGCAATCAAATCCAGGTCCTCTTGCAAGGCGAGCACTTTAACCACTTCACCAAAGGAATCCTTTATTAAGGAATTAGGGGAGCACCATCTTGGATTTGCCAATGGCGGACCAGTCTATTTTCAGACATTGTGGGGGAGGGAGGGGATGACTTTTGGTTTGGAGAAGGATGACGAGAGTCAGGATATTTGGAGCTTGTGAAGTGTGGTGAGAATAGTGGGGGGGTGGGTGGGGAGATGGGGGGGGAATAGGGGTTCAATGGCGTGTGGGGGTGGAGAGCCCATTATTCCTAGTGATAAATCTCTCTGATCGGAATGACTCCAGCTGTGGTGTTGCTGTTGTGTTGTCATGGCAATTTGCGAATTTTTATTCCATCCCCGGAGTGTGTGTGTGTTTGTGTGTGGGTGGGGGAGAACCAGCTGTGACCTGTGTTCCCTAATGAGATAAGGTCCTGTTATCCTTAGTTAACCCTTAGTTAGCTCCAGGTCTCTCTCTCCAGCTCTGTATGTTGTGTGGGTATGTTGTGGTCTATTTGTTGCATGTGGCATGTGTGTATCTGTTTGTGCATTGTTGTGTGCGTGTTTGATGTGTGTGCAAAGCCCTGAATGCCTTGGGATGTCCTCCCGACATGATTGGCGCCATGCAAATGTAATTTATCATTGACGTGTGTTTGTGTGTGAGTGTCTGTTTATATATGTGTTTGTGTGTGGTGACTGTATCTGTTGTGTGGTGTATGGTATGTGTGTTTTGTTGTGAGGTGTGTGTGTTTTGCTGTGAGGTGTGTATCTGTGTTTCTGTGTGTGTGTCTATGTGGTGTGTGTCTGTGTGGTGTGTGTCTCTGTGTATGTGTGGGTCTGTGTGTGTGTCTCTGTGCGATGTGTGTGTCTGTGTGGTGTGTGTGTGTCTCTGTGTGTCTGTGTGTGTGTGTGTATGTGTGGTGTGTGTTGTATATTGGCAGCCCTGATGTTTTCCCACATCTCCAAGCTGGGACCCCATCCAACCTCCTGTCTCTGTGCAAGAATGGGAAGCATCTGACATTACCTCTCTATCCCCTCTCTCCCTCTCTCACACTCTCTCTCTGCCTCTTTCTCTCTCTGAACCAACGTAATCCAACAGCCGGTCACCTGGACCCAACTCAGTGCCGACCGCCCACACTCTTAGGAACTCATTCCATAAGTTCCACCGCCTCAAGTCCTCTCTTTCTTTCACCCCCAGAGGCAATTCATACCTTTTCTTTGTGTGTGCGTATGAAGGTGGTGGGGGGGTGGGGGGGAATGGAGAGGGGCATAACAACAACAACTGACATTTACATAGGGCTTTTCATGTGGGGAGGATGTCCCAAGGATGTCCAAATCCCAAATGTAGGGATTTGGACCTGAACTGAGGGTTGGGATCAGGTGTGGCGGAGGGCAGGATGGGTGAGAGGGTAGGAGGGTGATTGAGAGCGCTGATGAAAAGGAGAGCCTTGAGACATGCCTTGAAGGAGGCAAGGGAGCGAAGGCACGAGGTGGAGGGACTGCGGCATGGAGTTGCAAGATGGTGCATGGAGATGAAATTCCAACTGCAAGACAAGCTGACCCCATGGCTGACAAAGTAATGTGTGTTGTCTCTCTCTCTCTCTCCCCTCTCTATCTTCTAGGAATTGGAAGATTGCAAGTCAGAGATCGCGAACAATGAAACATTGATCAGGATGAAGCGAAACGTGCTTGTCCACCAGCCCAGGCCCTCTCATGGGTTAATCCAGGTAGGTCTGCTTTGGGATGTGGGCTCTCTAACAAAGGCTCCCCCACTCCGCTCCCTTCTCCCACTGGACTGGGTGCTGGAGAGCACTCCCAAACATTATCTGAAATGTTGTAACTGTCCAGCGCCTTGAGACGTCCTCCGGATGTGAGAGGTGCCATTTGTGTAAATATCATTTGTTGATAATGGTGATGTTGTTCGCTCCAGCAGGTCTGGTCTCCTCTTTGTCCCCCAAATCCTCCGCTCCACCATCGGTAGCATTCAGCCACTACTCCCCGAGGCTCTGGAATTCCTTTCCTCACTCCTTTGCCTCGCCCCCTCTCTTCCTATTTTCATCACTCGGCTAAAGACCTTTCTTTTCGATCGTGCTTTCAGTCACCTTCTTCCCCCTCCCACTGGCTCGGCCCCGGGATCCGTTATTGTGAAGCGCTCTGAGACGCTGTCTGGCATGAATATATATAAATATAAATCCAAGTTGTTGTTCTTGGCCTCTATCAAGATGCCACTGCACTCACTTCCCAGCAGGGGGCGAGATGTAGTAACTAATCTGGTTGGCTCGGTGTGGGTATGGGACGCGGGTAAAGGGGGAAGGGAGTGCAGGGCTTGGGGAGTGGGTGAGGGAGTGTGTTGGGGGTGGTTTACAAGGGAGTGCTAGAGAGTCTTCCCTCAACAATAACTCAAGCCGAGATCAGACCAGAGAGCAACAACTGGACATTACTCTAAATCCTTCACAGTTTTCTTTTTCTACCGTTCCCTCTCACCCTTGGTCCCTTCTCCCCTTTCCCCCGCTCATTCCCTTGCCCCCCTCGCACTTTCCCCCTTTGCCCCCTATTTGATGCTGTTGTTGTTTGCCCACAGAGCACCCCTCTGGACCTGATCGAGACGGGGCGGGGGCTGAAGTTACAGACAGACAAACCCCACCTGGTCAGTCTAGGGAGCGGGCGGCTAAGCATCGCCATCACCTTGCTGCCTCTGGATGAAGGTGAGAGATGAAGGAGAGAGCGATAGAGAGAGAGAGAGAGAATCAGAGGCTTGTCAGTTCTCTCCTGAATGTTCCGGGGTCTCTCTGTGATCCGATTCGTTGCCGGGAGCTCTCAGGTCTTTTTGGATGAGACCAAACTCTGTGCAAATTCTGTAGCTCAGTAGTTAGAGTGCTCGCCTCGCAAGCGAAAAACCCAGGTTTGATTCCTGGTTTGATCAGACGGACAGGGCAAAACATTCGACAACTCTTAAGGACTCCCCCCCCCCCCACACACACACACACACACACACCTGTTTACCTAGCTGTTGTCAGAGGCACTGTCCTTGAATGTGAGATGATAAACATGTCTCGAACCTGGCTGTGTTAAAAACTCCTCCAACCCTCTCTCCCTCCTCTCCACACCCCCGCCTGCTTCTGCCCTTCCCCTCTCAACCTCTATCCATCCGTCCATCCTTCCTGTGGGTCAGGGGGATTCAAAACGTGACAGCTGCTGCTGATAAAGATTATAAATATAATATCATTATCTTTGCAGTTGCTGCAGTGCCAAATCCCGTCATCGAGACGTCACAAAGCGCTTCACAGAATATACTGCAAAGTGCAGTGACTGTATTTTGTGGGTGAAACAGCGGCAGCTGATTGTGCACAGCAACGTTCCCACACACGCGTATTATTAGTAATGTTTGCTATGATTAGTTCTTATTTTGTTCCAGAAGGAAGGGGAAGGAAGTGTTTCACCGTCTGTGACCTCACCCCCACCTCGACAATCATCGCCTCGCCTCTTCTCCCACGATCTCCCACCCCACCCCCACAAAAATAAACAAACCCTGAATGCTAATCTCTGATCTGTCAGAGACTTGAATGCACAGAGCCTAGAGCCACCACATCCACCCACACTCACACTGACAGAGAGAAACCTTTGTCAAATTCCCTTATGCCACAGTGTTTACCTGGCAGTAAAACCCGTTTTTTTTTATTATTATTTTAAAAATAGCAGTGATTTGATTACACCCAGAGAGATCTCACCAGCAGTGGGTGGACCAGAGATGGTCTCTGTTTACCCAGCAGTAAGTAGGAACTCAGTTGTTATTCGATTGGCGGATCACTTTTCCAGGGTTAATAATCCCTTAAAAATAAAAGAATAATAATCCACGACTGTAGGACACTGCTGTGCGCAACTAATTGGCTGCAGCATTTTACCCCCAAAATATATACGGTCAATTCATTTTTACAGTATATTCTATGAAGCTTTGCGATCCCCATCCCTGATTGTTCTGTCAGCCTGCCTGTCAGACATCAGGAGCTGGATGAGCACGAACTCTGCACCCCACCCCCCTACCTCTCCGACCTCCTCTCTCCTCAAACCAGTTCCCGTTGCCTTCTCTCCACTGAGTTTAGCCTCCTCCTTGTCCCCCAAATCCTCTGCTCCACCTTTGGTGGCTGTGCCTTCAGCCAGTACACCCCGAGGATCTGGAACTCCCTTCTTCACTCCCTTCGCCTCGCCCCTTCTTTTCGCAGTCTCAAGTCTCGACTAAAGACCTTTTTCTTCGACCGCTCCTTCGGTCACCTTTCTCCCCCTGCCCCTGGTTCAGTCCCGGAATCCGTTATTGTGAAGCGCTCTGAGACACCGTCCGGCGTGGAGGGCGCTATATAATTCAAAGCTGTTGTTGTCGGAGTGCTTTGAGACGTCTAGAAGCCGTGAAAAGAGCTATATCAAATGCAAGGATTATTATCGTTATATTCTGTGAGTTGCTTTAGACGTCTAGAAGGTGTGATAAGGCCCTCCTTCCCTCCCTCCCTCCCTCCCTCCCTCCCTCGCTTTTCCTATTCTGTGCTAGCCAGAGACTGCTGATGATTTCCTTTGCGAGGTTAAGTATAAACTCTTGGCTGACTGAAGCTAATTATATCCTCGGGTGTTAAGGCTGATGGTTTCCGTGGCTCTAGCTATTTTTAAGTGTGAGGCTGCGGGGCGGGAGGGGGTTGGGGGTTGTGAGGCCACAAGGCTGGTCTGAGTGTGGAGGGAAGGAGGGAGCACAGTGGTGTCATTCTACTAGTTATACTATTTTGTGTTGCTCTCTCTCCTCACCCACTCTGTCTCAGAGACTGTAACTCATTATGTGTGTTGTTGGGGAGTTGCTGTAAACCACCATCGGAGGTCGCGCTTTCAGACACTACCGCGCGAAACTCTGGAATACTGTCCCTCAATCCCTCCTCCGCCTTGTCCCCTCACCCTATCCCCTCCTCCCTCCCCTCTTTCAAGTCCCTCCTGAAAACTTTCCTCTGTGATATCCCTCTCCTTCTCCTGACTCGGAGTCAGGCTCCGCCACTGTTAAGCGCTCTGAGATGCCACCCTGCATGGAGGACACTATGTAAGTGTACATTGTTATTGTTGTGAATCCCTGTGTCTGTCCTGGTTCAGTGGGTAAAGTGGCTTTTTAGTTTTGAGAGTTGCAGCCGGGTTTTTAACCCTTGCTGAGCCAGGCTGCCAGGTCCTTGGAAAAGTGATGGGCCTCCGGTATATTTTAGCTTTCACCCTTCAATAATAATAAAGTAATCACAATGCATTATTGCACACTGCTGCGTGCAATTAGCTGCCGTGTTTCACCCACAAAATACCCAATCACTCCACTTTATTGGATTTACAATTCTATATTGTGCCACTAATAGACATTTAGACATACCTTGGGCAAGTTCCGTTACTCCACACGCCTAATAATAATCTCTCGAAATTGGTCATTTCAGTCCTTGACTGTTTGTGGGGACGCTGCTGTGCGCAATTGGCTGCCACGTTTCACCCACAAACACACAGTCAATTCACTTTACAGTATATTCTGTGAAGCGCTTTGGGATGTTGATAAGATGTGAAAAGCGCTATATCAAATTCAAGGAATCTATAATAACCCTGTATTTGATGTTGTCTTTTCACGTTGCTGAGATGTCTCAAAGCGCTTCACCAAATTTACTGTAAACTGCAGTGTGTTGTTGGCGAAATCCGGCAGCCAATTGGACGTAGTGGTGCCCTACACACAGCCAGAGATTGAGTGACCAGATTATTATTTTATGACTTTATTTCTGGAGGTGGTTATCATCCCCGGAAAGCGAAAGGAAATTTGTCCAACGTATCGTCCCGACTGGGAATCGAACCCAGGACCTCTTGCTTGTGAGGTGAGCGCTGTAACCACTGAGCTACAGGACACCGCACATCCCCAACCTCACCGCTCGCTCCACTCAGGCCCAGAGCATCGACCTGTGAACTTAACGCCCCTCCCCACCCTCACACTGTGGGTTTTAGTTTGAACTCAGAACCTTCTGAGTGTGAGCCCCTCAGTCAGGCTGCCCACAGCAGGTCGTCTGATGCCTGGTTTGTTTGGCAGGAAGGACCACCCTGGGCTGTGCGGAAACACCTCCTCAAGATATCCTGATCACAGGCCCTGGCATCGCCACCCAACACTGCTGCATTGACAACCACTGTGGCACCATCATCCTCTATCCCTGCGGCAACCCATGCTCTATAGATGGACAGCTCATCACACAGCCAACTCGCCTCAGCCAGGGTGAGCGATCATGGGCACACACACACACACACTCACTCACACACACACACACTCACACACACTCACTCACATTCTCACACACTCACTCACATTCACACACAAACTCACTCACACATTCACACACACTCACTCACCCACACTCACACACTCACACACTCACACACACTCACTCACACACTCACTCACATTCTCACACGCACTCACAAACAGCCTCACACACTCACACAGCCTCTCACACTCAAGCAGCCTCACACACAGCCTCTCACACATACACTCATTCACACACACAGCCTCACACTCACTTACACACAGCCTCACACACACTCACTCACACACAGCCTCAAACACACTGCCTCACAGTCACTCACAGCCTCACACACTCACTCACATAGTTACTCACAGCGTGATACACACCCACTCGCTCACACACAGCTTCACACACAGCCAGCCACACACACAGTCTCATACACGCACAGCCTCACACACACTCACAGCCTCACACACTCACACAGCCTCATACACACACAGCCACAAACTCTCACACACACAGCCTCACTCACATTCACTCACACAGCCTCATACACACACATTCACACAGCCTCATACACACATACTCACAGCCTCACACACTCACATACAGAAACTCGCACATAGCCTCACACACACTCATTCACAACTTCACATATATACTCTCACACACAGCCTCGCATACTTACACACAGCCTGACTCACACACAGCCTCACACACTCACACACACTCACGCACAGCCTCTCACACACTCACACACAGCCTCACATGCACTCACACACACAAACTCACAGCCTCACTCACACACTGCCTCACAAACACCCTCTCACATAGCCTCATAAACACCCTCACACACTCAAACACACACTTTCACACAGACACTCACTCACACAGCTTCTTACTCACACACACTCACAAATAGCCTCACACACTTACAGCCTCACACACAGGCTCACTCACACACAGCGTCACACACACTCACACACAGCCTCACACACACTCACTCACAACTTCACACACATACTCACACACAGCCTCACACACACTCAGACATGACTTCACACACACATATAGAGCCTCACATAAGCTCACTCACAGCCTCATACACACTCTCACTCACAGCCTCTCACAAACATACTCACACACAGCTTCACAAACACCTCCACACACAGCCTCACAAGAACCCTCACACACAGGCTCATACACCCACTCATCCATAGCTTCACACACCCACACACATATACACACAGCCTCACAGACACTCACTCACACACAGCCTCTTACTCAAGCACACTTACAAACAGCATCTCACACACAGGCTGTCTCACACACAGCCTCACATACAGCCTGATAGCCTCTCACAAAAACAGCCTCACACACACTCACACTCAGTGTCACATAACCTCACACAGCCTCAGACACACTTACTCAGTGTCACCCACCGCCTCTCTCACACACAGCCTCTCACACACATAGCCTCACATACACTCACACTCAAGAGTCTCTCTCACACACAGCCTCACACACTCACACACAGCTCTCTCACGCAGCCTCACAAATACTCACATTCAGCATCATATACAACCTCTCCCACACACAGCCTCACACACACTCACACTCAGCATCACACACAGCCTTTCACAAACACACTCATACATTGCCTCACACACACATTCACACACAGCCTCACACATTCACTCACATAGCCTCACACACTCACACACAGCCTCACACACACTCACACACATTCACTCACAGCCTCACACACATACTCCCTCACACACAGCCTCACACATTCACTCACATAGCCTCACACACATTCACAAACAGCCTCTCACACTCACACACAGCCTCACTCACACACAGCCTCAGTCTCTCACACACCACTCACACAAATTCACATATAGCCTCTCACACACAGCCTCTCACACACACAGCCACTCACACACACACACTGCCTCATACACATAAAGCCTCACACACTGCCTCTCATACTCACAGTCTCTCTCACTCACACACAGCCTTACACCCACACTCACACACAGCCTCACACACTCACACACAGCCTCACACACTCACACACAGCCTCTCACACATATTCACTCACACACAGCCTAACACACATACACAGCCTAACACACACACAGCCTCTCTCACTCACACACAGCCATATACACATACTGTAGATATTCATACTCACTCAACCTCATTCAGCTTCACACACAGATCCTGAGAAAGAATGTGAGTGTGTGAGAGAAAGAGATTGTGTGTGTGATGGAAAAATGAGATTGTGTGAGAGAATATGTGTGTGAAAGACAGAGAAATTGCGTGTTGAGAGAATGTATGTAAAATGAGAGAGAAAATGAGAAAGAGAATGTGAGATAGTCAGAGAGAATGTGTGAATGGGATCGAGGGAGAGAAAAGGTGTGAGAGAAAGAAAGAAAATTTAAAGAGATATGGAGAGTACGTAATGGAGTCTTTCTCTGTCTCCTGTATTACAAACATGCACACATACAGCCTCACTCTCACATACCTACTCATACACAAAAACAATGACTTGGATTTACATGGTACCCTCCACGCCAGACGGCGTCTCAGAGCACTTCTCAAAAACAGATCACGGGGCCAGGAGGAGGGGGGAAAAGGTGACTGAAAGCATTGACAAAAAGAAAGGTCTTTAGCTGTGACCTGAAACTAGGAAGAGAGGGCGCGAGGCGAAGGGAGTGAGGAAGGGAGTTCCAGAGCCTCGCGGAGTAGTGGCTGAAGGCATGGCAGCCGATGGTGGAGCGAAGGATTTGGGGGACAAGGAGGGGACCAGACCCAGAGGAGCGAAGGCAATGGAGAAAGGTCAGAGGTAGTGGGGTGCAGAGGAGTGGAGGGATTTGAAGACGAGTGAGGATCTTGAAATCGATCCTCTCCGGGACAGGGAGCCAGTGAAGTCTGGCAAGGACTGGGTAATAGGGGAGCAAAGTTTGGTATGGGTGAGAATGCGGGCAGCAGAGTTCTGGATGAACTGAATTTTATGAATGATAGTGGAGGGGAGACCAGTGAGGAGGGAACTTGAATAGTCCAGCCGAGAGGTGACAAAGGCATGGACCAGGATTTCGGCAGCTTTTGGGGTGAGATATTGGTGGAGACAGGCAATGTGTTGGAGATGCACACCCACATACATCCTCACACCTCCTCTCACACACACCCTCTCACACGCAGCCTCTCTCACACACTCTCTCATAACCACAAAATTTATGTTTTTGAACACAGATTAGGTCGTTTTCTTTCAGGAAATAACATTATGTGATACAGTAGGGTAGTTCAGGACATTTGTGCATGTAGTGGTCACTTTCCCTTTTTTTCTCTGTCTAGCGTTTCCTATCTTCTCTAATACAACAACCAGCAGAAATGCCTGGGAATTGGAAAGAATCCTCTTTGCTGTAACTGTAGCTATAATGTGTGTGTGAGGCTGTGCAAAGTGGACAGAGAGGGCTGAGGGTGTGGGGGGTTGGAGGGCTTTGGTAGCTGTCCTCAAACAGGAGATGGGAGGAACCCCTTCTCCCTGTCATTAGCGAGGGCCACGGCAGCTAAAGATAGAGATTGGCAGCTTGTGGTCAGAGTTGTGGCTTGTGTTGGCTGGGTTGCCAGTTTCATTCCTCATTCAGGTCCAGTGATTTCAGGCCTAGTTGACAATCTGTGCGGATTGAAGCCTGTGAGTGGGTTCCCTGGGAAGCCATTAGCTCAGAGCCTCAGGATCTCTGCACCTCCACTGCCCCACCGGCATCGCCCCCCCACCCTCCACCCCCACCAGCATCGCCCCACTTCCCCCACTGGCATTGCCCCCTACCAGCATCGCCCCCCCTTCCCCCGCCACCCCCACCGGCATCATGGGAGAGGGAGAAGGGAGAGGGATGGAGTGGTGGTGGTGGGAGGGAGTGGTGGAGATAGAGGCATGGAGGGATCAAGGGAGGGATAGAGAGAAAGGGAGGGTGAAGGGATAGAGAGGGAGGAATAACAACAACAATTAGAGGAATAGAGATAGAGGGTAGAGAGAGGGAGGGAGAGGGTTAGAGGGAGGGAGGTAG